>PVJA010004630.1:0-84620 GCA_004027025.1 Myocastor coypus | reverse complement strand
AACTCGCACCGATCCTCCTGCCTCAGCCTCCCAAGTGCTAGGATTACAGGTGTGTGCCATAACGACCGGCTTGTTTTCACATTTTTAATGTGGCACTCTTGCATGTCTTTTTTTTTTTTTTTTAATGTCTTTTTGAGACAGGGTCTCGCTATGCAGTTAAGGCTGGTCCTGAGCTCACTTTTGTAGCCCAGGCTGGTCTCGAACTCGCACCAATCCTCCTGCCTCAGCCTCCTGAGTGCTGGGATTACAGGCGTGAGCCACCACACCCGGCTTTGCATGTCTTTTGTTAAATTTATTTCTAAGTATTTTGTTCTTGATTGATATGGTTTATATGGGACATCATATTTGGCTTTTTTTTTTTTTTTTGTGAGACCAGGGTTCGAACTCACGACCTTGCACTTGCCCAGCAGGCACTTGTGCCTCGGAGCTATCTCCCCAGCCCCGGGACATCATATTTGTTCACAGACTTGTTCAGAACTTGTGCTTTCGTGATTGAAAGACAGAATTTCAGGTCTGCCTGTTTTAGTATTAAAGTCAGTCAGCCTATGTCAACCTCCTTGTCTTCATCTGAAAAAAAAAGAATAATAATACCACCTCATGGGTTTGCTACACAACTTATGTGAGGTAATGCATATATAATACTCTTGTGTTATATGGGGTGAGACTGGGTGAAGGGAGTCAAGATCACAAGAGTGTTATATATGCTTTACCTCATGCAAGTTGTTTAGCAACTGTATTAGTTACTTTTTGCTCGTTGCTGGGACAAATACCCGACACTCAAAATGAAGGAAGGAAAGGTTTATTTAGCTCACAGTTTGTGGAGGTTTCAGTCCATATTTGGCTGGCCCAAGGCTGAGTGGAACAGAGCAGAGAGCATCCAGTTCATGGCGGCGGAACAGCAACAAAATGGCGGCAGAGGTAGCCAACCAACATGGCAGCAGAGCAACAGCAACAGCTAGAGCTCTAGTCTGTCTCTCTTTATATTACATTCAGGCTCTCCGCCTTAGCTCCTGCCCTAGGCTACACCCATAATCCCAGAAGTACTTCCACCCATAATCCCATCAGTACTAAAGCCCATAATCCCAGGGATCATGGATCAAGTCTCAAACTCTAGAAGTCCCCGCCCAATGACTCCATGAGGCTTTGGGGGGACAACTAGACATAAACCATAACAGCAACTTACCCCATCAGCTGAGGAAATAGACTGGAGTAATTGGGGTGGCAAGGTCAGAACTCTCATGGGCAACAAGAGAAGAAAATCAGGGAACACTCAAATTATGTCCCATTACTCATGGAAAGTGATTAGTGAAATGTCCGGTATACAATAAGAACTCAATAAATGTTGGTTTTTAATTTTTTTTTTTTTTTTCTGTCCTGGTGGTTACATTAAGCCCATCTATATTTCAGTGAATGGTGTGGAGTATGGACCATGATGATCCCTGAGAATCCAGACAGGAGGCTGCTGCCCAGCGGCTCCCCTCACACATTTGCAATGCCCTATTTGGGAAGTTTGAATTTGGAACTGCTGTTCTTCCTGAATTATTCTGCAGAGTGTTAGCCCCTGGAAAATTAAAAGGTTCATAGGAGTCATAATGTGTAGGAGTCATATCTCCTGCTTCTTCCCACCCCCAGCATGGGGACCCAGTACCCCCTCTTCTCTTTCCACAAAACCTTCTCATACTAATGCAAGGGCCTGGAATCAAAACAAAAGGGAAAATAAAAGAAAAGACAAAGAAGAAAATCATCAGGACCCATTATTTAGTAGGTTGGCATTGGTTTTAGCTAATAGAGTAAAAGAAAGCAAAATAGATAATATTCACATACATTACACATAAAAGTTCAGTTTTATAATTATGTGAGTCAAGTTTCTCTGTGAAACATGTTTCCTATGGTGGTTAAGGACTTTCTTAAAAAAAAAAAAATGTTCAAAAAGCAGCGATGGGTAGGAGAGACAAGAAATATGAAGCCCAGCATAGTCAATTTGGAGACTTATGCTCCCTCTCCAAATAAAAATAAAGAAATAAATAGAGCTGGGGCTGTAGTGCCAAGGCTCTGAGTTCAGATCAATCCCCAGTATCCCCCCATCATTTGTTGGAGTGGCTTATTCACTTCATGCATTAAAGTGTTTAAGAAATCTGTAAGAGGAACAGTGAGATAGCTCAGTGGACTAAAGTGCCTGCTTAAGCAAGCACAGGGACTGAGGGTTGATCCCACATGTTGAGCCTGCCAGAGTACAGCTGTAGTGATGCATGCTTGTAATCCCAGTGCTGGGGAGGCTGAAAGCAGGAGGATCACCATGAGTCCCTGCTGTGTAGTGAGACCCTGTAACAATCAAATACATTGAAAGAAAGAAAGAAAGAAAGAAAGCTATAAGAATATACTGTAACACCAGCTAAGTGGTGTGTCCATTTTGATAGGGATGGAGACCATCATCCAGGGCATGGAGGTCCCACCAGGAGTCCAGGAGTTTGGGGTTTTCGGGCCTTTTCTATCACTGATAGCACTTACAGTAGGAATGTCTCCTAGCTGTGAGAATTGACCCATGGCAGGTCTCCTCAGCGATGCCACTCCTTTCTCTCTCACGAAATCTGCAAACTGAAGCTCTGAATTCACATGGGACATTCTGTTTCTACCTACTTCCATATTACATCACTTTTCATCTCCTCTGGCCTTCACAACTTTCTCAAGAAGCAGATAGGCCAGACCTTGCTTGACCACTAAAGTCGCTAACCTTCTGGGCATTACTTAATGTCTCAGCTGTAGACTCCTACTCCTCAACTATGTCACATTACAAGAGCAGAAAAGGTAAGAAATCTGGCCAGTGTCACAGAGCCTAGAATCAGCAAGACCAGGAAAAACAGTAGGTTTTTCCTCTTTCAGCCTTGGTGTCCCACAGGATTCCCTCATGGAGGGAAATGTCTATCTTCTTTCAGAGAGGTGATTCATCTGACTGCCTTAGCAAGAATGTACAGCAAACAAGAACCATTTTTCTCTCCCCAATATATCTAACACACTGACTTTTATGGTACCAGGCCTAAGACAACATGCCTCATAGTTAAGGTTTATCACTCATCACATCAAAGACTATTTATTTAAGGCTGAGATGTCAGAAACAAATAAATGAAGGGGAGAGGAAAACAAAGTTCTCTGGGTACTGTTTTTGTTCTTTGTGCTGCAGAGTGTCCCCTCTAGTGGCTCTAGAGTTAAACAGCCTCTGGAAACAGATTTACACATTTGGTATTGATGAACCCGAAGGAGCTCAAGAGTACTTTGCTTCCTGACTGACTTCACTGATGAGAAACCAAGGACGACAGCAGCAATTCACAATCAGGGGCATTTGTGTCCTCCAGGCACTGTCTGGCCACTTTGGGAGACCTTTTTTTTTTTTGTATCAGGTGCAAGATGGGTGAGGGAAAATGTGTGCTCTGCACATTTGTAAAACCAGCAAGAGCCGTGCCCCCAAAAGAACTCTTCAGTTCAATGTGCCAACCATGCTATGCTAGAGAAAACCTGCGTTAGAGAAATGGCCTTTTTAAGTTTTTTCAATTCAATGGGTAAAGTTGAGCATCTCATCTTTCCTTTAATTTGCATTTTTCTAACAGTTAAATGCACACACTCTGAAGAGCAATCTTTGGATTTCAGTTCATCTACTTGTTAATGGCTGTAATTTCTTGTTTAAGAAACTTTTCACATCAGTGAGTTTGAATAGCTTTTGCAAGTTTCCTGACTATTTGTATAGACTTACAACTAACTGGTGGGCAGCCTGCAATACCCACCTGAACCAAATCAGCCTGGGGTTGGGTGTGGAGGGCCCACCTGAGGGATGTTGCCAACAGCATAAGAAAAAGAGCTGGAGGCAAAGAAGTGGAGCTCTTGGTTGTTCTGGAGAAGCTTTGTCCTGCTGGCTTTCCTGGTAGGAACTCAGCTGCTCTCATTGTCAGAGGAGCTCAGGACTTTACTGTCTCTGAGATGCCTGTGGTTCACTTTGGGGGCTCTGGTCCTCACTTTGAGCATCGATGCCTGGCTCTGGAGGGGAAGATGGTGCACTGCTCAGTCTCCTGGCTTTTTTTCATGAATGCTTGCCCGTTATCTTTGTTGGATATGCTCAGGACCTCATTATTGCTGTAGTACTTCTCAAAGGAGCTCTGGTTCTTACTTTAAGTCCCGGCTGCAGTGCAGATCCCTCAGCCAGCTGGCACAGATCCTTCATCCCACTGGCACGGACTTTCTAGCTTCCACCACTGACTTTTGGTCCTTGTGAGTGCAGGTTTGTGAAACAGACCTGCATGAGACATTGTTGTGGCCTGTAGCCTCCAGTTGAATTCATGAGGGGCATTGCCATGGGCTCTAGGTCTTTAGCTTGACTCGTGAAAGACATTAATGTGGGAATCCAGGCCCTCAGCTTCATTCTTTGGGTCTCTAGTTGTGTGGATAGATTTCCTGCACTCTTTTGTATTTGACTCTTCGGGTGACTATTATAAAATAATCCTGTAAATTTATGTGTCCCGTATTAAATAGTTTCCTTTGCAAATCCTGACTGTAACACCATCTGTCTATCTTCTTTGTAAATCGTCTTTGCAGATCTTTTGCCTATTTTTCTTTTGACCTGTTTGTCCCTCATCAGTTTGTGGATTCACTTTGTTTATTAGAGGACTTTAGGCACATAGGGTATTTCTGTTGTGAATGTACACTTCTCTACTTATTTATTGCTGTCCTGACTTTATGTGCTCTATATGTAAATAAACAATATGTTTGAATTTGTATAACATCAAACATTTTCCTCTCTGGCTTCTAGGGTAACTGTTTGTTATGCAGAATTTCTACCTTTCATGTTAAGGAAAGATCTTTCTCCCATCCAAGTACTAACCAGGCCTGACCCTGTTTCACTTTCAAGATCAGAAAAGATTGGGCATGTTCAGGGTGGTATGGCCATAGACAATAAACATATTTCTAATGTTGAAATATGCTGTTATTATATCTATTTTACTTCACTTTTTAAACTTTTGCAAATGTGACCTACAGTAGTAAAAATCTCCACCTAAGAATCTCAGTAAGCTGTCTTGCTACCTGAAGTCTTCCCATCCTGAAAAATACCTTTAATTGACCCAGTTGCTCAATTCTTCTCCTTCTTTTTGTTCTAAAAGTTCCTGTACCTTTTTGCTTCTTTCTTTTTCTTAAAACTCTGCAGTGTCAGATTTTTCCTCTCTGTTTCTGGAATGTAGCAGCTGGAGGTTGCCAGTAACTTCCCAGTAACCAATCCTAATACATTTCCGCTCATCTTCATCTTTCTTGTCCTTATTCTGCCCTTTGGCCCTACCAGCCCCTCCCATATTGAGGTAAGGCTGTCCTTTGATGGGCCAAGAACATTGCATTAGTCTGGTCTCCCTTGGCCTTTGCAGCAAAAACTGTTGTTTGCCTACCCAAGAACCACATGGCTTCTCCCTTCTTGCTAACAGAGCTCAGTACCAACTACAGAGCCTGGCAACAGCAGATATACATCTTCTCAGCCTACCCCAAAGCTAAGGCATGGACATATGGAAATGTAGTGTGGTTCCAGCAAATGGCACACAAAAGGGAACTCTGTTGGCATGTTACCGGGAAAAGATTTGTTCCTTCTAAGGAACACATACTCTGTAAGCAATGACATAAAGGCAATATCCTAAAGAACAGTAGCATCTTGCAACTGTGAAAGGAAAGGTCTGAGCATAAAAGCCAGTCCACTAAGATGGTAGATGGAAAGGTGGTAGAGCTGAATATCCCTATTAATATTGATAAGCTCTGGACCAAGTCTAGATTACCTACCTCTAGACTTCCTGGTAGTAAGATAATACTTCTGCCATCCCAGCCATTCATGGTTCTGTGTTTTGTCACAGCCCAAAGCTATTTTGATGAGCACACATATGACCCAGCCATGAATCCTTCCTGGCTTCCCCCATAGCTCTCCTCAACTTCCAGTCCCATCCCACTACTCTACATCTGCACTATTCTCTCTAGTGAGACAGTTTGATTGGAGACACCTAGCTTGAGCCTTTCAGGGTATCATATTGCCAAGTGAGAGAATCCAGTCACACACACACAAAAAGAATCAACTGTTATATGATTCCTTTCCTACGAAATGTCCAGACGTGAAAAATCTATAGGAATAGAAAAATAGATGGTGGCTGCTTGGGAGATAGGGATGGGGGTTTAGAGAGGTAACACCTAAAGGGTATGAGGTGTTTTTTTTTTTTTTTTTTTTCTGAAATGATAAAGATATTCTAAAGTTGATTGTAGTGTTAGTCGTATCTGCCTATGAATATGTAGATATTCCTCATTTAACATAAACTTATCTGTTTAATGACTGTTCAGACTTACTACCTGCTGCTTTGACTTACATCCTGCATTTGGGCTTACAGTGTAGGAACAGTATAGGAACAAAGAGCAGTGTTGTCTTATGGTGGATTCTTTTACAGCATAATATTGTAAGTTCTGTTGATTGTACTATACTGTACAATATTATAGTGTTATGTTTTGTTATACATTGTAGTACTGAATGTAAGAGTTATGCATTGAAACCAAGTTGGAGTTTCTTTTGACCATTTCTTTGTTCTGAATGTAGTAATGTACATATTATATACAATTTTCATTTAGCAATCAATTAATTTAATGATTTAATTTAAATTAATTTAGTCATTAAATTAGTCAAGGATTGTAACTCAGTTGTTAGGGGAAGGCCTGCTTTCTCCTTAATCTTTGAAGGTCGAGCATCTTCTTGCTCCTACGAATTCATACAGTTCAGTACACATCATGTGCTACTGTACTTGTCTTGCTTTATGGATTTATGTACATATAACTTTCTTAACTCACCAGGCACCATAATTTCTGAGTGAAATGTTAGATGATAACTATATATTAGTAAGAAAGAATATTACATATTTTAGAAAATTTGGGTTATGTGGATGCCGTAATTGTTTTCCCAGTACAACATATGGTCTTCATTGAAAATCTTTTCTTCTCTCCCAGAATTCTCGCCACTGTCTCTCAGATTGTTGAAAAAGCATGCCTTTCTTCTTTCTCTACAATGCATGAAAAATGCAGGTAGGCGGTTTTAATGAACGGCCTCATAGTTTTGTAACATAATCTAAATTGATGATACGAACTTTTAAAAAAAGACTATAGAAGTACCATAGGGAAAAATAAAATATTTTTATAATCTATGATGATGGAGGTTTTCTTAAAGAAATCACAAAAGCTGGGTGTGGTGGTGCATCCCTGTAATCCAAGCACATGGGAGACCAAGGCAGGAGGACTGCTGTGAGTTCAAGGCCAGCTTGCACTACCAAGTACCAGATATCATAAACAAGTCATTAGTAGATTGTTTTACATAAAAACCCAAACATTCTTTTCTTTCTTTCTTTCATTTGTATTTATTTATTTTTTTTCTTGTTTCAGAACCTTTATTTGTTTATTCACTCATTTTTATGGCCGGTTCAGCCTGCCCTGAGGGCAGGGCTGGTGCAGCATGTGGTGCCGGGGATCGAACCGTGGTCTCTGAAGCCACCCAAGCTTTCACAAGCAGGCGCTTTAGACCACTGAGCTATCCCGCTGGGCCCTCTTTCTTTCTCTCTCTTTTCTTTCTTTCTTTCTTCCTTTCTCTCTCTCTCTCTCTCTCTTTCTTTCTTACTTTCTTTCTGTTTTTTTTTTTTTTTTTTCAGAACCAGAGATTGAACTCAGGCTCTTGTGCTTGCCAGACAAGCACTTATTCTACTGAGCTATCTCCCCAGCTCCTAAAACCCAGATATTCTTCATGGCCCCAGACACCATAAACAAAGTTAGAGGATAAATGATGTACTTTGAAAAACTGTTTTCAAGAAAATAATAAAGAATTGATATCAGCACTAAGTGAATATGCAAGAAAATAGAAAAAGGGCAAAGACTATAAAGAAGTTAGTCATGGGCAAAATTAGCAATCAGAAAAGAGCATATGAAAAATAGTCAACGTGACTGGCATTGGGGAAGTGGAACAATACGAGGAGGGTCTCTTGCCCATCAGACTGGCAAACAGAGGATTAAGAATATCTATGATTGTCATATGTATAGGAAAAAGATCAAACGTAAGTAGCAGAGACAGGAGAACTGATTCTGTATATTATACAGTACTTATGGTTCATAACATATCATTTTGAAAAGGATAATTGGTGGGGCCTAATTATTTTCTGCAGTGAATTAATATTACATTCATAATTACCCAAGTAAACTTATAAAAAGCAATTCTGGTGATTAATGAAGGAAATTTCAAATCTTTTCTTTCCCAATTTCCCCATCCTAAGAGGCTTGTATCGATACACTTACCAAGATAAGTTCCCGATTGCTTACAGTACTAAATAAGGAAGCTCGGCAACAGTAATCGTCTTTTAAAGACTTGCATTTAATTCCTCAAGTCAGACTTTATTTTTTAATTTCCCCATACTTGCTTGGGCTGCTACTAGCTGCAGTGGGCTGCTGCTTCTGTGGAGCATAACCGGCTGACCACTCGGTGGGGAGGGGGGGGCGGTGCTATGTGTTCTTCCCGCCTCCCCTTGATCGACCTTTATTTATGAAAATGTTTTCCGATTCTTGCTGTTTAGTTGGGTCTTAAAGTAAGGCTCGGTATTGGTATAGGGCTTTACCAGTCTGTGAGGTCTTCTGAATAGCCAGAGCTCTTTTATTTTTAGACCCTGGAAGGCTCTCTCATGCCACTGTCCCTCCTAATCAGGGCCATGGCAGCCTCCTCGCCGGACTTGCACGTGTTGGAAAAGGGCATTCCCTGGAGCAGCACCCCGCAGGCCGCCCGTCTGCAGGCCCTCTCTTGCCACGAGCCACAATCTGGCAGTCCAGCTCCTCACAGTCAGCCCTGCTCCAACGGCTGCACAGGAAATGTGGGGCGGTTACCATTTCCTCGTTTCAGGTTGTCACAGGGCTCAGCGGCACCCGCTTCGGTTAATGCTGCTGACGGGCTCTGTGCGGGGCCTCTCTGAGCTTTCCCTTGTGATTCCATCAGGGGTCCAAACTTCCTTTGTTAGTGCTTTTGGCCACCCCACCCCCACCTCCACCGCACAGCACACTAACACCCCCTCCACGGGCTGAGTGTTCATCCATGAAACACAGGGTGGCAGAGAAGTTAATTGGTGTCGTACTCTTTTTACTGCTGTGGCCTTATCAGCAGAAAGGAATGATAAGGTAATTTTCTTCCTAGCCTTGAGTTCTGTGTTCTGGACTGGCTAGCTTTGCTTCCTTAGGGGGAAAAATAGCTCTTTGTGCTTCCAAGCCTAAAATAGAGATGTTCCTGGCTTCCCAGGAAAAACTGTCTCCTCTTAGATTTTTGTTTGAAATCCAGACTTAAGACAAATTATTCAGGGTAGTGGAGATGATTGCTATGACTGAAGCAGGGGGCAGCACGTTTCAGCCCTATTGGTGAGACCCCTAAGCCACAGTGTCAGGTGTATGTGTGCATGTATGTGTATATGTGTGTGCATGTGTGTAGAGGGGACAGGTTTCCAGGCTGACAGGGGCTGGAGAGCCTATGGTTCTTGGCACTATGCACCCCACATTCGAGATCTAGGGTGGGAGCTCCTGAGAAGAACAACCCGTGGCCAGTAGAGATGACAGCACCGTGGGAAGAAGTCCTCCCCTGTCCCTGGGCCCTGTCTGTCTTAACACAGAGAGTTACAAAGCACAGTGGCCGGTAGCATGGTCTGAAAATTAGGACACTCCCATTTTCCTTGGTCCCTTGAAAGCCTATAGACGGGTCAAGGATATCCAGATGGTACTGGATTCTTCCCCAGTGCTGGAGCATGAGGATCATGAAGCCAAATTAATGTGATTTTGGAGAAGTACAGAAAGTTGACACTCTTTGGACCTCAGTATCTAATAGATTTCTAACGTGGTCAACTTATTACACCCAGCTGAATTAAACTGCCATGGTGCTGGGTGCAGGAGGCCCACCTGAGCGTTGTTGCCAGCAGCACAAAGGCAGAACAGGAGAAGCTGCCGAAATGCTGTTAGGGATGTGGTTTGGAGAAGCTCTTGCAGCCATTAGAAGCTGCTAGCTCTCTTGGTCTGTTCTGCTGGAGGACACTGAGGACACTGCCATGCTGACTTTCCTGATGAACTCTGGAGGAGCTTGCACCCTCATCTTGAGCATTGCTTCCTGTCTCCAGAGGGGAAGATGTTGCACTGCTCAGCGTCATGAAGAAGCTTGTCACATTGGTTTTCCAGTGGGATCTTGGCTTTCCTCATTGCTGGAGGAGCTTGGGACCTTGTTGATGAGAATGGCTGTGGTACTTCTGCAGGGAGCTCTGGTTCTTACCTTGAGTGTTGCTTCCTAGCCCCAGTTCAGATCCCTCTGTCTGCTAGCACAGATCCCTCATCCTGCGGACATAGACTTCCTAGCTTCCACCACTGACCTTTGGGCCTTTCCAGCACAGACCTGTGAAGCAGGCCTGCATGAGACTTTGTTGTGGGCGCTAGGCCTCCAGTTGGACTTGGGGTAGGCACCGATAGGACCTCTAGGTTTCCAGCTGGACTCATGCAGGATATTAGGATCTAGGTCCTCAGCTGGATTCTGGATTCTTTAGTATTTAGTATGTGCATAGATTTCCTGAACTTGTAAGTCATTCTTGGATGATTAATTATAAAATATTACAAAACATGTCTTCTATTATATTGTTTCCCTTGAAAACAAAACCATGACAGCACCATAGGACATTCTTACATGTTACCCACATCTCTCCCTCTGTAATATAATCTAGGAGATTGCTCCTTGAGAGGAGAGGGGCATCTGCATTTCGAGCAATGTCCTCAACTCTCCTTCCTAATGTTATAATCCCTACTTCTTAGAAATTCTCTCATCCATACAGCAGGTACAGCTTAGTCTGTAACATGCATAGTACTACAATAGTGGAAATCTGAGCTTTTAAGACCTTGGCAAGTATTCCTCAGTTCCTTATTCTAAAAAAAAAAAAAAAAAAGAAATAAGGTTTTCAGGAAGAATTATGAGAATGAGGCCCAGAATTAAGCCCAGATTTAAACCCTGATTATGCTGGTGATTCTCCCAGTGTCCAAGGAGACAAGGGAAAGTACAAGACCTTAGCCACCTGGGTTGAGCTCCTTTGACTCAATCAGAATTCTGAAGTAACACCCACAGTACTCTGGGAAACATAAGCAAAATATATAGGTCCTTCCAAGAGGAAGAAGCCATCTTGCTGGCAAGATGCCCAGACAGACGATGGTGTGGCTGGTTAGCCACAGGTGAGGAAGGCCATGGAAAGTCTAGGGAACCACAGGACTGGATGAGTTGGGGAGATCTCCCTGGAGGAGGGGTACTGGGAAGAATCATCCATTTAACTTTCCTACTTCATTCAACAGGTTTAATCAACAAGAGAGGTGGATGGGAAAGAAATGTTCCTGGGAAGGGGATGCTACTTGGAGACAGGGCTGGAGATTTGAATGGTCACCACCTGGCTGTGAGACAGGTCGTGCATGTCGGAAGAAGTGGGAGATATGTGGAGTCAGACCCAGTCAGCTTGTGGATGGCTTTCCACACTGGGCAAGGGACTTCCAAGCTGAGGCAGCTGGGTTTCTGGCTCAGGAATTGAAGGCTGAGAGCAGGATTTAGGGAGCCTTAGCAGGAACTTCCCATGGGAGACACCAGGTGGTAGGAGTCCTGTGGGTTAGTAATGATTTCTTTGTTGTGACTCTATGATAATTTTTAAGTTGACTTTGAGTTGCAAGCACTATGTGTATTGTGTGTAGTGACTTAATCTACACAATCAGTAAGTGAGTGTGATGGGATTATTGATTTATGAAGCCAACAAGTTTAATCAGGAAGATCTAGGTGGAAGAAATCTGGGATAAGATCAGACACACAAGTGTTGACTTTATAGGGTGGTGCCAAGTTGCCGTAGAAGTTGTCTGATGACCCTGTTGTGCTATAGGACCAACTCAAAGGAGGGACAGCTAATAGAGGTCCAGGAGACCCTCTTAGACAATAGGGAGCGACAGCTACCTGGGCACAACCTTACCGCATTCAGCACTATTTTACAAGGTTTATTTGCTCATTTACTTTGCATTCAAGTATTAATGCCTGCTAAAGCACTAGGGAAGGCTCAGGCCTCTGCAGTGGGTGGCTGACATGGACTCTACAGTCCAGTGGGAAATCCAGAAGGGCACAAGCAATGGCAATTCAGTACCTTGTTCTCTTGCCTTCTTCCTCCTTTCCTCTCTCTATTTCTTTGTCACTAGAAAAGCGAAATATGAGTTACATAGTAGGTGATTAGAATTCAATTTTTAAAATTTTTAAATCATTTATTTGGGGCCCGGCGGGATGGCTCAGTGGTCTAAAGCGCCTGTTTGGGAAAGCTTGGGCGGCTTCAGGGACCGCGGTTTGATCCCTGGCACCACATGCTGCGCCAGCCCTGTCCTTGGGGTGGGCTGAGTCGGCCATAAAAATGAGTGAATAAACAAACAAAGGTTCTGAAACAAGAAAAATAAAATAAAATAAAATAAAATTCTAAAAAAAATCATTTATTTATTTATTTGGTGCAGGGTCTTGCTACATAGCTCAGATCTGTAGTGATCCTCCTGTCTCAGCTTCCCCAGCAGTGGGATTACAGGCACGCACCACCACGTCTGGTTTCAGTGGCCTGCTCATAGTGGGGCTGGCATGACAGGTGACACTAGGGATCGAGGTGGGGTCCTTGATACTTGCCTGGCAAGCACTTATACCAAGCTATCTCCCCAGCTGTCAGTTTTCTTTCTTGAGTTCCAATATCAACTCTTGTTTTTCAGATAGTAAGAAGTAATCCCAGCATACTGGGAGGCTGAGGCAGGAGGGGTCACAAGTTCAAGCCTAAGGAACATAAGGATTTAGCAAGGCCCTGTCTCATAATAAAATAAATAAATGGAGTGGGGGTGGCACTCAATGCAAAGGCCTTAGGTTCAATCCCCCTACAGAAAGAGAGAGAGAAAGAGAGAGAGAGGAGAGAGAGAGAGAAAGAGATAGAGGAGAGAGAGAGAGAGAGAGAGAGAGAGAGAGAGAGAGAGAGAGAGAGAGAGAGAGAGAGAGAGAGAGAGAGAGAGAGATTTGGTAAAGTTTGTATAATTCTTTGCTTTCTCACTCTGCTTTCCAAGAAGTGTGGGCCGAACATTTTGCGGTAGCGACTTAGGAGGTGCTATGGCATGAATGTGTTCTCCAAAATCATGTTTGCGACTTAATCCCAAGTGCAGCAGTGTTTGGAGATGGCACCTTTTGGGAAGTGTTTCAGTCATGAGGGAAATGTTTTTATCAATAGAACAAAAATTCAAATTAGGAACTGGGGAGATAGCTCTGTGGTCTAAGCGCCTGCCTGGCAAATGCAAGGACCTGAGTTCAATTCCCAGTACTACATGCCATGCTGACCTTAGAGCCCCAAGTGTGAGGCCACTGAAACTTGGCATGATGGCACATGCCTGTGATCCCAGTGTTGGAGAGGCTGAGACAGGAAGATCACTATGAGTCTGACCTGCATATGAGACCCTGTACCAGATTAAAAAAATGATTAAGAAAAAAATTCAAATTAAATTAAACTCATCCTCAGGAACCATGGATACTAAAAGCATTGGAATAAAATTTTAAATTCTAGAAAAATCAAGGAGTTCAACTTAAAAATGCACTCTGAGCCAAGGTATATCAATTAAGTGTGGTAACAGAATATGAGGTCAAGGAAAATTTAGTGCCTACAGAGTTTTTTTTTTTTTTTTTTCTCTAAACAAGTTACATCTGGGCTCCAGCAAACAAAGGAAATGAAATCAGAAAGAATAAAATGTAGGCTCCAGGTAGTAGTCAAATCCAGTGAAGAGCCAGAGTCGGAGGACAAGCTGATTAAACTCAAGCCCAGGAAGAGTGAAGAGGACTTGATGAAACACCTGATTGCATCATTAAGTTAGATAAACTTGAGGAGTAAAATAATGGCAAATATCTCAGAAAGGCAAATACAAACTCCAGCAGAACCCTAAAAAGGTATTGAAAAAATGATTCCTAACCTGAAATTAAGTAATATTAGTTTTTGGTCATGCATACCTAAATCCTATTACTCATTTTCAATTTCTAAACTAACCTATGTGGAAAGCACAATACTTAGTTTTGGCTGTAGAACAGATTTCAAATGTCATAGAGGAACTGCTTTTTGGCTCCAGTGTATGACTGTAATGGTTCCAGATCTAAGAGAGTCTTTCAGCCATGGGGAAATGTCTTTTATTTCTTACTATCCGTGTGTGTGTGTGTGTGTGTGTGTGTGTGTGTGTGTTGTGGAGAGTATCAGAAGGAAATCACATGTGTAGGGCTGGAGTAACGCTGTCCCGAAAACAAAGAACAGGTGAGCAAACTGCTGCAGTCCACAGCCCACCCTGGCTCCGAGCTATTCAAGCGAACATGATGCTGGGCAGAGCCACATCACATCATGTGACATCAACCTGCGGAAAGTATCAATGAAAGCTCTGCTGTGGCTGAGTGGTCCCTTTCCTCCCATCTGGAGGGAGGGCTCTTCAATTCCAGCTTTCTGTCTCTGGTCTTCATTTCTTCACCTTCTCCCAGCTGCACTGGCCTAAGAGGTGTGTGCCATCCTGGGGAGCCCCCGAGACTCCCTTCTTTTCGCTTATGATATCCATCTCTTTGCCTCTCCCTAGGAGATCTTTGAACTTATATATTCCAAAGCTTCTGTTTTACACACATGTGCATACACACCATACATTTTACAATTTTCTTAAATATGCAAAGGTTTTTGATAGTTTCTTAGTTATTCCTTTGTCACTGTGTCCTTGTTTTTGTGATGTAACAGCTTCTCAAATTTTCCTGAGGATGCTCATTGGGAGCCTTTCTTCAAATATCTGGTCGTCTTCATTTGTTTTCCCTTCAGAATGAGGCAGATTTATATTTTTGTGCCTGGAAGGGGCTTGTCATTTGGGGCCTATACCATGCCGTGGCTCATTACCGTCTGTGTAATCTCAGACTAGCCACTCTGCAGTGCATTTTCTTCCTGGAGCTGTATTAAAATGAATGCACAACATATGTACTCTTTGCAGTGTTATGTGACTATTTGCCACTCTTATTAAAAGAATTTATTAAGGACCCAGTCCACATTTAGTGAGGAAACCCCTAGATGCCAGCATATTATTGTGTCATCTCTGAAAGGGGTGCAAGGTCATTGAAGTTTTCCCCAGTGGGCTTACTGCTCCTTTGCAACTATTTTTTTTTTTTTTTGTCATCAAAGCTTCAGCTGTATCCTCCATTCTGCTGATGTCTATGAACTGCCCAGTCTCCCAAGTTTCTCACTGTGAAAGAGTTTCCACTCAGGTCTAACCCTCCCTAACTCTTATGCATGGGGTGAGTATGGGGTGGCTTTCTTATTCTCTTCATTCTGTCACCACTCTTCCACCCACCAGCTACCACCCAGAAATTCTTTGAAATTACTCATCTAATGAGACAGGCCCTTTTCTATTGCTGGCTGGTCATCACTTCTCCAATACCTTGACTGAGGTCTCAGTGTGCCTGATAAATCAAATGTGCTTAATCTTACATTCATTTTTTTTTTTTTTTTTTGTCTTTTTGAGACAGGGTCTCACTATGCAGTTGAGGCTGGCCTTGAGCTCACTTTTGTAGCCCAGGCTGGTCTCGAACTCGCACCGATCCTCCTGCCTCGGCCTCCCGAGTGCTGGGATTACAGGCGTGCGCCACCACGCCCGGCAAATCTTACATTCATAAGCTCCCTTGATACAGTGCTGAAGCCCATGTTTGAAATTCTAGCTCTTTCTTTTCTTGTAGTCCATCAAACTTGGGTCAGATGAGGAAGGGAGAGAGGAAAATAAGTAGCAGTCAAAGTATCTTGCTGTAGCTGAAAACCCTTCAGAGACAGTCTACTGATAACATTCCCTTCAAATACAGTTCACTTTAATTTTCAGTTAGCAGGAGAAAGGATTTGAGGCAAAGGCTCAGGAAAGACTACAAATAATAATAAAATAATGAAAACAAATCATCTAATGGGGAAGATATAATTACTTTCAAGTTCTGAAATTATGAGCATTTCTTTTACTGTTAACTATTACCTGATCATTTCTCCTTGACAGTACTGCAGAAAATCAGTGCTGTCTATATGCTAGCTCAGGAATATATGTGGACTATTTCCTAAAAGGAGAGTAGTAAGCCCATATTCATTTCTTGGCATCTGATTCACTATTTCCATCACACTTATCATATGAAAATATTGAGTAAAATTAAACCACGGCTCATAAGGGCAAAATTCACAAGTGTTTATGACACTTAGTTATTTTTAAATTTTACTGGCAGCTAAATATAACTTTAGTAGATATGGAATTACCTTTTCAAACAAATAATTAGAAGTAATAATCTGAGGATGGTGGCACACACTTATACTCTCAGTACTACGGAAGAGGATGGCATATGTGAGCCCAGCCAGGGCAACTTAGTGTCTTCCTAGGATCCTGTCTCAAAATAAAAATTAAAAAGGGCTGGGAGTATAACTCAGTGCAGATGCCCTGGGTTCAATCCACAGTATTCCCCCTGAAAAGAAAGGAAGAAAGGAGATTTGCTAATAGCTAATTGTTTTATGTTTCTCACTGCTTAGACCAAACCCTGATACCCAGAGTGACAGGAGAGAAGATTTAGTTTGCTCACAGTTTATAGAGGTTTCAGTCCATAATCAGCTGGCCCCAAGGTAAGGTGGCATAGCAGAGGGGACATAGTTCACAGTGGAGAAAAGGTAGCAGGGCAACAAGGTAATAGCATCTTTCTGCCCCCTTGATATTGTTCTAGGGTGTAAGTGGTGCTCACACCCTTAATCCTAGTACCTTTGCACCTGGCATTATATCATATCAATTCCAGGGGCCAGGGAAATAGCTCAGTAGAATAAATGCTTGCCTGGTGTCTTAGTTACTATTCTCTCACTGCTGGATAAGCACCGGACACTCAAAATAAAGGAAGAAAACGTTTATTTAGCTCACAATTACTGGAGATTTTAGTCCATATTCAGCTGGCTCCAAGGCAGAGCAGCACAGGGCAGGGGCCAACCTTTCATGATGGCAGCTAAGAGCAAAAGAGCAAAGGCAGATAGTAGCAGCTCAAGCAGTTAACCTCTCTTCCTTCCCTACATTGAAATGAAATTATCTGCCCCAGGGCAGGTGCAGCACCCACATCCACAATAATCAATTACCAATTGCAGAAGCTGCTCCATGACTGTATGAGGCTTTGGGGAGACACCTATACACAAACCATAACACCTGGCACACTCAGGGTCCTGAGTTCAATCCCTGGTACAGGTAAAAAAAAAAAAGATTTCCAGTGTCATGCACTCTAGATCCCACCACCCCTGGAAAGTCCCCACCTATGTCCACATGAGGCATGGAGGGGGCATCAAACACAAGCCATAACACTAATCCATGCTAAAGGATAATGTGTTTAATCACAATCTGTGTATCTGTCAGCATCTAATCAGAACAACAGAGACCATTACAAACATAAGTAACAGAAAATTGGTTTTACAGGTATCAGAGACTTATAGAAGCTTAGTGACAGCAGGGAGTCATTCCGAGTCCTGGGCTGAAGAAACAGAAAACAATGGGAAGGGTTGGGGAGATAGCTCCATGGCACAAGTGCCTGCCTGGCAAGTGCAGGGTAGTGAGTTTGAACCCCAGTCCTGCAAAAAAAAAAAAAAAAAAAAAAAAAAAAAAAAAAAAAAAAAAAAAAAAAAAAAAAAAAAAAAAAAAAGAAAAGAAAAAATAAAATTCAGGATCAGAACGCAGTGGGAGCTACAAGCAAGGCAGCCTTTCTGGCAGCAGCCGGAGCTGGGCTGGGGCTCTTCGAGGCACCACCCACAGCCTGGAGGCTTAGGATAGACACTGGCCTTTCCTTCCCTCCTGTTTCAGTTCTTCTCTTTGACCGAGCCCAGATGGCTACTACCTGACCTAGGAGCCTGGGAAGCCTGATTGTAGAGGTCTGACCCAGGCGATATGGAGCAAGTCAGTGAAGAATGCACCTGGACGCAAATGGGCCCATGATGGGTGCCACAGATGTGTGATCATGTACAATGTGGACATCACCTGGGTTAAATGTATCCTACAGGAATGTGAAAAACATAAATGCTCACATGTGTGTGCATACTTCTGCAGTTTTGTGTCAGATCAAATGAGCCATAAACTGTTGCTAATATAGCTATCAATTTAATATTTTCTATTTTTAAGACAGGAAGCATTATCAGCCAACTACCTTTGGACACAATAACTGTTTGTCTTTTCTCAGTTTATATTCAGCCTAAGACTAGAAATGTACAGTCTGAGACACCCAACTCCTTTCTCATGAATGCATAAATGTCACACAATGCTCACTTCACACACAATTCATATGCTTCACGACTTTTAGAGCCCACGAGAATATAAGAGGGTGATGTTTTGAAACCTAGGCTTCACAAATAATGAAAACCACTTTTCTGGTTCTTTTATAAAAGCAAGTTCCAAGCTGGATGCTGTTGCTCACTCATTTCTGCCTGGATAGCAGCAGAATAAAAAAAAAAAAAAAAATGAGAGTAGACAGTGCCTTCGTACAGAGACCCTGAGGTCCAGGGCATGTGCGGGGAGGTGGGAGGCTTTCCCCCTTCAGAAGTGAGCAGTAAGCCATCAAAACAAGCCCTGTGATCAGTCTGGGAGCAGCAGGGCACCTGCTGCTGGGCTGAGGAGGGGTGAACTGAGCCCATCTTGGCCCCTACTCATTTCCTAGGTTCCCGAGTAGCTCACCGTACCTCTCCTCTCCTGTTGCTCAGGAAGACCTTAAGCCCAAAGAAAATAAGAACGCGAAGCTGCCGGTTGTGTTGCCCTTTTCACCCTGAGCTTTTGCTGCAATAATAGCTTCAATGAATGAAAGGGAACTGTGTAATTCATTCTAAATAGTAACAACAAATAAACAATAATAAAGAGGGAAGAAAGGAGAAAAGAAGAAAGAGAATCAAAGTGGAGCACACTAACGAGGAAGCTTTCCTGGCCAAGGTGAGCTTTTCCCAGTATGGCAAGATGCACCTCTGCCCAGCCAGTCGCCCCTGCCCAGCTAAGAGGGAAAATGCTCTTGGATGCAGGCTAATTACTGAGAACAGTCAACAGTGAGATGCCTGGGCCAGTTAAAGAGACTCAGTGGGGTAAGATGCAGATATTTGCAGTTGTTGAAAGAGTGCCTGTGATTCCCACATGGATGATCTTGGGTGTGCGTCACTTTGGCCACAGGCTGACCATGAAATCGCTGTACTTCTGGGAGTACTGGAACCCATGGTGGGGGGAATCTGGGACACATCTTTTGCCTTCCTAAGCCAAAAACTGGCCGCACACCTCTTTTGGGAGCCTCTGAACTGAGATTATGGGGGATGGAGTGATCCTGCTCCCTGGGAGCCCTTTGGGAAATCCATGAAAGCATTTTCATTTGGCACAGTGATTTGGTATGAGAGGACCTGAAAGGAAACCGAACTGTTAGGACGGGTAACGGAGCAAGGGAGGGAAGCTAACACAGGAACCCGCTGCACTGAGATGGACCCTTGGGAGAGGCGAGGGGCTTCTAGCTCATTCCCTTGCCCCGCCACCCCCTCTCACACTTACCACACAAGTAGTTTTTCTGAGCTCAAAAAGAAGTGATGTGCCCACATAGAAAAGCTGAGAGATGGAGCCCAGGGGAGTGATGGGAGAAGGATCTCCTCGCACAGGCAGGCCAGGATAACTAGGCCACGTGTAATGGGGTCAGAGTTGCGTTAACAGAAGCCCTCTAATCCTTACGGGCAGACAGACGAGGCTGGAAAAGGAAAACTCTCTCTGCAGCATGAGGTCTGCTTGGTTTTAAACATTATTTAAAAGAACAAGAAGCAGCTAGAACGGACACTTATTGTTTTCTAAATTTAATATCCCTGCATCAGCTCTGGGCCAGAGTTTCCCTTTTGCTAGTCCAAGAAACCCCACATCAGTATTCACCCTGTGCATCCGTCCCCAGGGGCAGCCAGGTGATCACTCCATTCTTGAGTTCCTAAGCTGAATTCTTGCCGATGTCTCAAAGTTGCTAAAGAATAAAGGCCTACTATCCATGAATGTCCAGAACTAGTTGGTTTCCCTTTCCTGCAGCAACTACTGGTTTCTTCCCAGGCTGGACATCTATCCAAAGTGAGTGCTCCATCTTTCCAGCCCTTCCCACACTGAGTCTTATTCACTTTGTTTTCTTGTGAAGGTTCTCAGTAGCACATGAGGGAAAGGCTGTTGACCCCGACGACATGCAGTGAAGGCCAGATCTCTTGATGGGAAGGAGTATCTAGAACCATAGCAGGCCTGCTACCCTCTCGGCACGATGCAAGTTAACTCCATCTCCAGGGAGGTTAGGAGGGCTTTTTTCCACAGCTGCTGTGATACATAGAATAGTCCCTTCCCTGACAAGATATTCATATCCTAATCCCAAGAACGAGAATGTGATACCTCATGTGGCAGAAGGAGCTTTGCTGATGTGGACCTTGTGATTGGGAGATTATCCTGGATTATTATCTGAGCAAAATGTAACCACAGGAGCCCTTAAAAGAAGAGAACCATTACCTAGTGGCAGTCAGTGAGAGGCAGACATGACTATACAGTGAAAGGACTGGAAGGGTACAACACTGGCTTTGAAGTTGAAGGATAGGAGACATGAGTAAGGAATGGAAAATTTCTGGAAGCTGGGAAGTACAGGGAAATGGATTCTCCAAAGAGAAACACAGCATTGCAGATACACTGATATTAGCTCAGCTCAGTGGGGACTCATGTTGGCTTCTGACCTATAGAATTATAAAACAATAACTGTGTATTTTAAGCCACCAAGTAAGTGGTGATTCATTCTAGGAGCAGTTCAGCAGCTGACTAAAATATGGCTAAAGTTGACCATAGTTGCTATTGCTAGACAACAAAGCACACCTGGGTTAATAAGGGCACTACGGAGACATAGATTTTATGCTTTGGACATATTATTCCAAAGACTTATTATTCTAAGTCTCTTAACATTTTCAGAGTCCAAGCTTTCTCTCCTCTCTTCTTGGAAAAGTTTAAGAATCTTAGACAAGAGAACTGTGACTGCATTTGTGTTATTCACACAGTAGACTGTGTCATTTAAACCCACTATCATGAAATAAGAGCATGCAACTACCTTGAGATTATCTTTTCATTGTAACCTTGAACCATCTAATACGTGAAGCAGAGATTTTGTGGATGTTTGTCTGTCCCAAAAGTGGGTGGATTTTGATCCCTGCCTGTTCTGGTTCCATTGAGGCTGCTCAGGACATTGGTCCATTTCTCTATGGCAGTCTGAACCTCCCTAAAGTCCACAACCAACAAGGGCTGAGGCTCCTATAGCACAGAAGACAAAGCTCCTATATGGACAAAAAAGTCTATGTCTGTTGTGATAGCCTTTTGTTCCATCTTCCAGAATCTGTGGCCACTGAGGATGAAAGTCTCTCTCCATACCTCTCAGCTCCTGGCTTACCCCACCGCCGGGAGGAGTCCAGTCCTGTAGCCCAGCCTTAGTTTCAAAGGCCCTTGTGTCTGTGGCTTCACACTCTCCACCACCTGACACAGTGTGCAGAGGTCCTCAAATGATGATGCTGTCCTGCTCCCTTGGATGGAAAATTCCCAGGATTTGGGGGCAAATGCAAGATGAAGCTGGAGTTTGGCCCAACGCCTGGGATCTTTATTGTTGCGAATTGCTCATCCTGGTCCCCAGTGGAGAAGATTACCACGGTGCCTCTGATACCTCTTCTGTTGTTCCCGTTCACTCCCTTACTGTAGGCTTCCTTGAATCCACCCAGCTATTAGCCTGGTGTTCTCTAGACCAGTCCTGATGATACAGCACGTCATTCCTAAAGGGTTACAGGCTGATGGAACCCAGCATTGTCTCTGATGTTCTCTCTCCCTCTCTCTCACACACACACACATTTGTTCTCAATGAAGATGAAACATGGTCCCATATATAGACATTCAGGCTCCTCCACTTTTATTCAATTTTCTTCCCTTCCACTCCCATGTTAACGGAATGCTTTCTCTTCCTAAGCTAAATTTCTTGAGTAATTTGGGGTTTTTCAAGGGGAAACAAAACAATACAGATCACTTAATTATGAGATTATTTATAATAGTCACCCAAAGAATCATATACAAAGATAGTACAGGAAATCTGTCCACATGCTAAAGACCAAAGAATCCAGCTGAGGGCCTGGATCCCATGGTGATGTCCTGCTTGAGTCCAGCTAAAGACCCAGAGCCCATAACAATGTCTGCATGAGTACAACTGGGGACCAAGAGCCCATGAAAAATGTCTCATGCAGGCCTGTTTCACCGATCTGTGCAAGGAAGCTCCAAAGGTCAGTGGTGAAAGCTAGTCTATGCCAGCAGGAGGAGAGATCTGCACTGGGACCAGGAAGCAGTACTCAGAGTAAGAACCAGCACTTCCCAAAAAGGCATCACAGCCATTTTCAGTGACAGCAGGGTCCTGAGCTCCTCTAATGATGAAGAAAGCTGAGTTCCCATCACGAAAGCCAACATGTCAAGCTTCTCCAGGAAAATGAGCTATGCGTCACCTTCCCCACTGGAGCCAGGAAACCACACTCAAGATGAAGACCAGAGCTTCCTCAAAGTAAACTGCAGTCATTCTCAGTGACAACGTGGTCCTGAGCTCCTTCGATGTTGAGAACAGCCGAGTTCATCAGGAAAGGCAGCATGACAAGCTCCTCCAAGAGGGCCAACAGCTCCCTCACAACCTCCCTAATGCTTCCAGCAGCTTTGCTGCTTCTTCTCCAGTTCCACCTCTTCTGATTCTGGCAACCATCCTCCAGTGGCTTCCCACACCCAGCATCATGCTGGTTCAGTTCAGCTGAGTGTGACAAGCTGACCACCAGCTGGCCCCTCACCACATACATCTGTGCACTTGCCCACATTTTTCTTTTTCCCTACTAGAATCACTGTTTCTGTCACCAACACATTCAGTCTCTTCTTTTCTTCTCTCAGCAGGTACATGGACCCAGATCTTTCATTTGACCTTACTGCTGTTTTCATTTTCTTTTGTTTCAGGCTTGGCTTCTGCGTGAGTGCTTGTGCCCACCTCAGTGCCCACCTCAGTGACCCTTCAGAGCTCTGCATTCTGGGTTCAAGTCACCATAGCTTCTTGTAAAATTTTTTGCTTGTTTGCTGAATACTTTAGATTTTCCAAAGTTTTGAGATGGACAAAAAAAATGCATACAGTATAGTGTAGTAAATACATACAATTATTAACTTACTTGAACTATTGTTAACATTTTTCCATAATTGTTGCATCTGGCTTTTGCTGAATTATTATCTAATAAATTACAGAAATCTAACATTTCACTCTGAAATAATTCAGTATGCATTGCTGAAAAGTAAGATATCTTCCTACATACAGTATTATATCACATTTAATTAAATGAACAGTAATTCTATAATATCATCTTGTACATGTGCCCCACGTTTCTCATTCCTCAACTGCCTGGAAAGTGACTTTCCAGTATGTATGTCCAGTCTGGGCTGCAGACACGGATACTCATCTTGCTGGGGACTGTGTGTTGGTCTCCACCATTGACTTCACCGCAGGCCTCGCTGAACAGCTCCTTCTTGAAAGGCTTCCCTTGCTTGCCATAAGATTGAGACCTTCTCTCTCCAGTTTCTATTCTACTCACCTGTTTTCTTCACAGATCGTTCCCTTGCTACATTTCTTTTAGGATTAGTGCCTCATAGGATGCTATCCTATGCTTTCCATTCTCACCTTAAACTTGCTTCCTGGGTAATTGTATCCAGTAAGCCCTCTACTGGAGGAGCATACCATCTAATCAATGGCTATACCACTTCTTTTGTGTATCCATGTGCCAGTTCTGGACATTTGGGCTGCTCACATCTTTGCTTCACTCAGGCCTCTGCTCAAATGTCACAATCTCAGGGAGGTTTAAAATCCCCTGCTGCAACCAATTGATCCTTTATTTTATTTTACATAATGGGAACTGCACATGTTAGGCAAGTGGTCTACCAGTAAGCTACCTCCCCCAGCTCTCAATCATCTATTTTGCTTTTTGTTTATTTATAGTGTTTGAAGTGTCTTAAATTATAATACGTATTTGTTGCCTTTTTCTTAAAGATCTCTGCCACTAAAATGCCAGCTCAGAGCTCACTCTTGCTTGCTACTTGTTTTCTGATGCATGTCTAATGCTAAGTGTCATCCTTAGCACATTATAAACATCTGATGGATATTGTTCGATAAATAAATACATTGATGGTACTGTAGTTTATCTTCTGAAAGCACATGCTGGGTTTGTGTCACCTAGTCAGTAATGTGCCTTGGAAAAATCATCTCATCTCTCCAGGCCTCAGTTTTCTCACCTGTAAAAAAAGAGCTAGTAGAACTAGTGAGTCCAAAATGATTGCTGCGCAGATTAGAAACAAGAGACAAAGAGGCCTGAAACAAGGCACACAAGTTAGAGACCTATAAATACTTGTGAAAATAAACCTTTCTCTGTATGCATTACTTGGCTGCAGATGAAGGGGATCGTTGCTATGGACCGAACGTTCTCTCCAAAATTCATGACGAAGTTTATTTGCCATGGTGGCAGCACTGCGAGGTGAACCACACAAGGCGAATCACCCAGGGCTTACTGCTGTTATCGTAGTGGTGGCGCCTCTGGTGTAAAAAATGAGCTCTCTCTCTCTCTTTCTCTCCGACTCCTGAAAGCTGTCTTGCTCTTCTGATGTGACATGACATAGTCTCAAGGACCCTGGCAGACGTCACTACTTCTATCGTGTATAACTTACCCAGATTATACTGTTTGAATCTCATGTAGCCCCAGCGGTCCATGTGTTGAGTAATCGATCTCCAGAGAGATGCTATTGAAAGGTTGTGAAACTTTCAAGAGGGGTTTACTGAATGATCTTTAGGCCATCCAGGGAACTCTCTGAAGGGGACTGACTGTGAAGCCCTTCCTCTTCCTCCCTTTGGGATTATGGCAGGAGCTGAGCAGTGTCAGTCCATCACACACTCCCCATCACGATGCGTTGCCTTGCCACAGGCCCGGCTGACAATGGATGAGAACAGTGAGTCTACACAAATCTTTTCTCCTTACAGGTTGATTACCTCAGGCCTTTGTTGTAGCAATAGAAAACTAACAAACCCAGACTCAGGTACTTTGTTACTGCAGCAGAAAGCAAATGATGGCAACCATCAAATGTGCTCTCCTGAAACCATAAATTATTGGTGAAAACATCATGCTAGACACCACGGAACAAAATAATCCATTAAAAAACAGCCAATTCACAGAGCTGGGTTTAGATACCAACCAGAGCACTGAGGCCTAGCGGCACTGCTTTTTAATTCAAGTCAGGGCACTTGTGTGGACAACAGCAGGGAAAGTAGGGTTGGGAAGAATGACTCAGCCTGACCTCAGCTTTTATCTAATCTCCACAGGCAACACATCATCTGGAATAATACTTTCCTTTGCAGCTCTCTACCGAGAGAACCAAAGACAAGGTAAAATATGGTGGAGCCATAACAAACATAAGGCACCTCGGTGTGTTCTGGCATGGAAAGATCTTTAGCACATATTATAAACAACTCAAGTTGCAGGTGAAGTACACAGAACCAACAGACAGCAGTAATGCTCCACGGTACTCATTTTTCGGATTCCATCTATATGCACATAAACAGAAAGGTTGAGAACAATGGAAAACACATCAATTGTATTCTGGAGTGGAAAGTAATTGAAACTACAAGTGAATACCGAAGGACACTTGACTTCTATAATATTTGCTTACAAGGAAATTGTGTTACTTATGTCACTAAAATTAATGGCCCTAATGAAAACTTCACACAAACTCAGGATGATTGTGCCTGTAAACTAATCTTTGACCCACAAGTCAGAACTGCTTTTCTGTCCTGGGTTTGAACTAGTGAGTTGCCCAACCATGTTCCACGTGAACATAGAAATTTCGAATGATGTAATTTATAGAATTCATAGAAACAAAGTGAGAGCCATGCCAGATGGTCTTTTTGGAAATCTCCGGGTCTCAAGAAGGTTACTGACTTGGGTTGGTCCCAGGCATATGTGTTCTCTCTACAGGAGTCCCCTACACACTTCCATATCTTAGGGAGAAGCCCCAGGAATGATGATACAGTACAGGGTGGTACGGGAGGGGCCAGTCTGATAGATCATGACCAAAGTGTCCCCCAGGGAGGTGACCAGAAGAGGCAAGCTAGGCTCTGGGAGGAGAAAGGCCATGGTGTTTCTGGCAGCAATGGCTCAGCTGTAATAGTTGACATCCTCTGTCTCACCTTGCCCTGCCTCCAGCATTGGGCTAATGAAATAGCAGATGTGGCCCAGATCTTGGGGGTCATCTGTGCCCCTGGGCAGGGAAGAGTTATCCTCAGTAAGATTCACGCTTCATATTTTGTTTATCTTAGCCTGGGCTATCTTAGCCTGTGTCTCAGGCCAGGATTTTCCTTGTATCCAAGGAGGCTGATTTCATTTGTTTCTGATATCTAGGGCTACAGTTTACTGGGAGATGATTGGCATGGGGTTTCAAACATTACCGTTACCTAAAAATTCTTGTAGGACAATTACTCTGTATCCAGCATAGCTCTAAACACTATAAATACTATGTCTCTTAATGCTCACAGCACTCTACATAACACAGCTGAAGACTACTTTATCCACAGCCCATGTACAGGGATGCTAAGGCTGACTCTAATCGAGACCTGCAGAAAAGCCCCTTCTAGTGCTCTGCACTGTGGCCCTGCCTTGGCCTGGAAGACACAGTAGCACTGACCATGGTAGTGGCAAAAATGATCTCTGAGTGACTGACTCAGAATCTGACCTCTCCAAGGGATTTTTCCTGGACAATCATGTTCAGATAGCACTGATTTCATGTAATTTTTCATTTATTTTATATATGTAGTACAAGGTCTACAGGGTCTCACTACATAGATCAGACTCATAGTGATCCTCCTGGTTTCAGCCTCCCAAGTGCTGAGATTACAGGCGTGTGCCACCATTCCCAGTCTCAGTCACTGTCTCAGCAGGGAGATGGTCTGAATGATTAGCCTTCCCTGTCTAGCTCATTGCATGGAATCAAGTTGCATATTTTTATGCATCACTTTCCTTCCTCATTTATAGTTCACTTCTCAGGTGCAGGAACCAAAGACAGTAAGTAGGGTTAAGATTAGCCAAGCAGCCGGGCATGGTGGCGCACGCCTGTAATCCCAGCACTTGGGAGGCTGAGGCAGGAGGATCAGTGCGAGTTCGAGACCAGCCTGGGCTCCAAAAGTGAGCTCAAGGCCAGCCTGAACTGCATAGTGAGACCCTGTCTCAAAAAGACAAAAAAAAAAAAAAAAAAAAAAAAAAAAAAAAAAAAAAAAAAAAAAAAAAAAAAGATTAGCCAGGTAACTAAGGATCATTCTAGCAGGAGGCAGCACATGCAGAGCGTTGGGATCAGTGGTGACTGGGAAGCAGTTGAGGCCACAGGAAAACTCAAGACACTGTCTACCTGAAAGAGTACTTTATCCACATGTGGAGAAAAGATATGTAAGAGCCTGAGGGGAGGAGGACAGATGAACGCACTGTTCTTTATGGTGGTGTATGTTTCATCCTATGTACACCTAACTGACATTAATTTATGTATCTTTGGCAGGCAGGCAGGCAGGAAGGAAGGAGGGAGGGAAGGGAGGAAGGGAAGGAGGGAGGAAGGAAAGAAGGAAGGAAGGAAGGAAGGAAGGAAGGAAGGAAGGAAGGAAGATAGGAATGAATTGCTGTTCTCCCACCTCCCACGGGAGGTGCCTGGGAGGGTATCTCCCCTTGTCCTCGCACTTAGTGACCATGGAACTCTCGGTCATGTGATCTTGTCCAGGCGAGAAGAGACCTCATGTTTGGAGAGTTTCTTTAAACCATGGTTCTGAATACAAATTGACTACATTGCCCAATTTTCAGCCAAAAACATGGTCTGTTCTGATGTTGGGAGAAACGGCTGTGATAGACTGAGAGACCTGTCCTATGGGTCATTTAAAGGATTTCTGGGAGACATTTGTATTTTATGCATCTCACTGTGCATGCTGACTGTCCTTTGTGTAATTTACAAACTGCATGGTGTATGACATCTCACAGTTTCTGGCTTCCTCTGTTGCCAAAGCTGAGAAGCTGGCTGACCAGATTCTTAGTAATCATTGCCAGAAAGGCTGTACTGTGGGAAAAAAAAAAAAAAAACCACCTCAACCGTCATGCTAGAAGGAAACAGGAAGCTTACACTTACCGGGGGAAACCTGACTGTGGTACTATCCGCTGTAGTGTGATAGACGTGTAACCAAACCCTGCACCCTGTGTCCAGAAGCTGGGTAAGAGCTCTCAGTGACTTTGACCACCTTCTTCTCCCAACACTGCCCTTGCCTTGGGGCTCCAGCCCTGCCAATGCTCTTGATCCCTTGGTGCCTCCTCTGTCCTGATGAGTGAGTAGGAAGTGGACAAAGCAACAAGGGACAAACCCAGCCAACCCTAGGGTTCCCCATCACAGATGTAATCTGTAGTCATAGGAGAGCAGGCTCAGGAGCCAGGGGGTGCTGCTGACTCTGGGCTGGTGACCAGAGTCACCTTGAACAGATAGAGGTAGATGCCAAGCAGAGACCACTGAAGAGAAGCAGGTATGAGCTGGCCTGCAGCCAGAAACTCCCCATGGGAACGACTTCCCTGCTCAGGGCTCCTGGGCCTGGCAGCACCTGCTTTGCTTTATACCCTCAGACAGACCCTACTGCCTTCTGTGGAGCTGCTCAGTATGTGATTCCGTTGTTTTCATTCAAACAAAGCTCTCTTGGAGCCAGTGGTGGGAGACCTGGGCTTTCTCCTACACTTGGAGTCCTTGGAGGTCCGCTAAGCCTGGTAAAAGGAGACAGAACTCTGCTCACTGCCCAGCTTCAGTCACGTGTGGTCTCTTGGGACTCAAAATGCAAACATCTATATTTAGATGATATGGGCAGGATCACTGGCTCCGTAATGCCTGTCCCTTGCGGAATGTAAGATGCTTTCTTTGGCCCCAGTGTTTCCTTTTCTGATGGTTTCTCTGTGCTGTAGATCCACTTGTTAATGACAGGAATAAATTTCCTGTACTGTCAATCATATTAGGCATAGAAATATTAACAGTCATGTCCAATGGTTTTCAAATTTTTAGCAAAGAATTTTTTAAAAAATTAATGATTCTTGAAACCTCACTGTGGACAAGATGTAAGATGCGGTGATCTATCAATTTTTTCCTGCCTCCCCCCCAAAGGCACCTGCAGTGTTCTCTAGGAGTCTGGGGTTCCATAAACAAGGATCTATGGTATGCTCAGGGCGGCATATCTGTCGTCCTTATCAAGAGTAAATATCACGAAGCACCTGCTGTATATTATAGCCTGTTTCAAGCTCTGGAAGTGCAGCAAAGGGTAAAATACACCCCCAACATGAAAGAGAGGCAGTCAGATAAGAGGTAAACGACTATCAGCTGGAGCACAGTCCAAGTGAGAAGGGGCCCAAGTATGGGAAGGGATCTGGGCTCCACGAAAAGGCAAGGTGGGGCGGGGAGCGGTTAGGTAGGTGGCACAGAGCAGATGGGACCTGAGCTGGCTCTCAGGGCTTATGTAAAAGGAGAAAGTGAAATTTGCAGAGAGGAACGCTGAACCCACATCAGGGGAGAAGAAGGGAGGGGCGGGGGCGCAGATGTCTGTGATGGACTTAGGGCCTGGTGAGCTGGGAACACACAGAAGAGCAAGGTCCAAACAGGAAAACGGAAGGAGGTAGGATTTGAATGACAGGTTAGGAAAATCTAAAGTGTCTTAGAGACAACTGAGAGCGGTGCATGAGTCAGCTTAGGGGAGAAAATCTTATTATGAGAAGAAAGAAAAGCAAGATAAGAGCAAAAATGAGATGTCAAGCTGCTCGAACGCAGCGTTTGACACTGACTTTCGGGAAATGCAGAGAAAACTTCAGGGACACACAGCTCGGCTCGGAGATTGCCCCTCTCCTGGAAAGCGTCACATGCTTTCCTGACCACTGACAGTGGGTGGCATCATCTTCCACTCACCCGTTAGGCTTTAAGAAGTGGGTGACTCATCTGGAGTCACCCAGCAGAGGCCCTGACTCACAGGCCTTCCCAGAAAGGCTTTCTATGAGCAGGAGCAGGGATACCTGATCCCCACACACTCCTGTGACAGCAGCTTCCCAGCTAGCTCAGGGCCCCTGGCCCTATCTCCTTCTGCCCACACCCCTGGAAAGGAAATTGGGGCCCCCCCCTTTCCCTTTGAGCCCCACGATTCTAGAGAATGGCCTATGTTCAAGCTTCTCCTAAACCCAGCAAAACTAACACTCGAGCACGTGAACTCATACAAATACAGTCACCCTGGAAGCCAGTGTGAGCCTTGGTGCTGACCTGGCTGACAGGCAGGGGGTATGCTGCCAGTCTCTGTGGGGAAGGGTCACAGGATATTTGTTCTCTCACCAGATACAACCTGCTGGCGACACCTTTGGGCTAACCAGCCCTTGTCTCTCTGCTCTTTCTATGCCTTTCCTCTATAACCAATAGCCTGGCTTTGTCTAGTGGCTGCCTGGAATGAAGTGGATTCTCCTTGTGTGAACCTAATGAAGGTCTCTTCCTGGTCACTCAGGACTCTCACCTGGTGACTGAGGTGTAAGCCATCTGGCTTCGCAAGGCACATGTTCATCTTCGTCACCATTACTTGGATGCATGCACCAATACAGAGGCAAATGATTCAATAGATTTGATGTCATGCCCAAAGGATAGGGCTAGAGTGGGAGCTTTTAGAGTGAAAATTCAAAAAGATGCTGCCACTGCTAAAGACCACTCTTTCTCTGCATAAGAATCCAGCCAGGGCATATAACAAGGATGAAGGAACAAGTGCACTAAGACAGAGCACCCGCCCTGCTGCCTCTTGGTTCTTGGGTTCCAGAGGCCAAGTTCTTCACAACAACTCCACAGGGTGGGTACGAGTGACATTATCAGAAAATGCAGAGGTGGAAGGATAGCATTTGTACATCCCCATTAGTGGACAAAGGCTTTCTGGCAGGACAGAAGCACTCGACTTCCTGGCACCTGCCTCAGAATTTCCAAGAGTCTATTCCTGAAGCTCTGGGGCAAAGGCAGGGGCATTCCATGGTGCCTGCTGGTCAGAAAGCATGTCAGCCACAGTGGCAGCCAGTGACTCAGCTCTGATGGGAAAGCCAGGCGCCATGACCACACTCAGCGCTGGACTTATCCACCCACGGACGAATCCTTCCAGCAGCCCCTGGACTATGCCACCTCTTCACAGTAAACCTGCAATCACCTCAATATTTATCTGAACCAGCTAGTTTTTTTTCAGATTAAAAAGAATTAATCCAGGTGTGGTGGTGCACACTTGTAATCCCAGCACTTGGAAGGTCAAAGCAGGAGGATTACTATGAGTGTGATGCCAGTCTGGGCTGCAAAGTGAGTTCAAGATCAGCCTGGACTACACAGAGACCCTGTCTCAAAAAACACCAAACAAATCCTAAACTGAACTGAGTTCAAAAGGAGCTAAAAGCTATATAAGATTTACTCTGTCTTTGTTTTGTTTTGTTGTTTGTTTTGGTGGTACCAGGGATCGAACTCAGGACCTTGTACTTGCTAGGCAAGCACTATTTCCACTGAGCTATCTCCCCAGCAACTAAAGCTATGTAAGATTTAACACACTTAATAATTGTTATTAGATAAAAATCTAATTCATTTATACTTATAAAATGAATAATTTAATAGAGATTTAAGTACGGTTGGGAGTGACCTCATGTGCATAGTGTTCTTTAGTCTAACCCAGTGGTTCTCAACCTTTCTAATGCCGTGACCCCGCAATACAGTTCCTCATGTTGTGGTGACCCCAAACCAAAAAATAATTTTGGTGGCTACTTCAAAACTGTAATTCCAAATAAATAACATTTTCCGGTGGCTTTAGGTGACCTCTGTGTTTTCGTTGTTTGACCCCCTGGCAGAACCGCTGGTAACCAATTTCATCTGTACAGTGCAAGGACAGACTTTTTTGTCATTTTTAGAACAATATAATACAGCAGTTATTTGCATAGCGTTTACATTGTATTACATATACAAAGAATCAAGAGATCATTTAAAGCTTATAGGAAGATGTTCATAGGCTTATGCAAATACTATCCTATTTTTAAAAGGAATCCAAGCATTCTTGGGTTTCAGTACCAGGAGAAGCCCAAGAACTATGTCTCCATTGACATCTCAGGAGACTGATGTATGACACTACATCTTTCACCATTATATCGGGGGAAATCAGCCTGTTTTACATGTCTTCTGCTTCTGTTCTCCATAGCCAACCCCAAACCCTTGAAGGTGTGTGTGAATGTATGTATGTATATATGAATGAATATACATGTTAAAGGATTTATTACTTTATTTTCTGACTTTCTCTTTTTTCTTTTTTAATGTATTTGGTTGTTACAGCATCTCACTATGCAGCTTGGACTTATGGTGATCCTCCCATTTCAGCCTCCTAATTAAAGGTGTGCACCAATGGGGCTGGACTCTGGCTGGCTTAGCCTGCCCTAGGGGTGGGGCTGGTGTGGCATGTGGTGCTGGGGATCAAACTGTGGTCCCTGCCCTTGCCTAAGCGGGTGCTTTAGTCCACTGAGCTATCTTGCCAGCTTTCATTGACTTTCTCTTCTTGAAGTAAGCTCAAGTGCTCCATTGTACAACTAGAATCTTCCCTTACTCACCTCTGTGTCATGGACCAGAGGTACAACCTAGTTTTGGAGTGCACATAAAGTTTTGCAAGGGCTTTCAAGAAATATTGGAAGTCATAGAGACTGATTCATTTTTCAAACTAGTTGTTTCCATGGATGTCAGCATTTTATTTTAAAGTAAACTTTGTATTTTAGGTTGGTTTTCGATTTAGAGGAAAATTGAGAAACTAGTATGGAGAATTTCCATACACCCAACACCCATTCTCACCATTTGTTAGAATCTTACATTAGTATAGAATATTTGTCATAACCAGTGCACCAATACTGATACATTATTATTATTAGCCAAAGCTCATGCTTTGATTCTCTTAGTTTTAAAATCATTTCTTTTTTCTGTTCTGGGGACATATCTTGTGTGTCATGTTACATTTAGCTGATGCATCTCCTTAGGTTCCTCTGGCCTTTGGGAATTTTCTCACACTTTTTTTTGTTTTTGATGAACTACAGAGTTTTGAGAGTAACGGTCAAGTATTTCTAGGCTTTCCTTTCATTTGAGTTTGATGCTTTCTTGTGGTTAAACTGGGGTTATGGGTTTGTGAAGAGACCACAGAGCAAAGTGATACCTCATCACACGCATCTTATGACACATCGTGCCAAAGTGCAGGCGAGCAACATGAATCACTGGTCTACATGCAGTCCTCTGTCTAGGGTGTAGTGATTAAGTTTCTTCCCAGTAAAGTCATTCTCCCCCTGCTCCTCCATACTGCACCCTCTGGAAGGAAGTCACCATGGGCAGCCTACCCTGACTCTGCACCAGTTTCTCAAAAGCAGCAGTCAGCTCACTGAATCTAACCCTGCCCTTCATTTCCTTCCTTCACTTCTCCCTCTCCCTCCCTCCCTCCCTCCCTCCCTCCGTCCCTTCCTTCCTTCCTTCCTTCCTTCCTTCCTTCCTTCCTTCCTTCCTTCCTTCCTTCCTTCCTGTAATTCCAGCACTCCTGGAGGCCAAAAGCAGGAGGGATTACAAATTCAAACCCATCCCTGGCAACTTAGGGAATCTCCCTCTCAGGAGAGAAGAATGGGCTGAGGAAATAGCTCACCTTGTCCTTTAATGGAAGGAAATGTATATTCAGCTCTATTTTGATGTCTTCAGACTTTCTTACACACTGGCCTGTCAACCATGGTTTTTGACTTTAAAAAGAACTTTCATGGCATTTAATATTTCTAAATGTATCTACATACACATACTCAAGACACTAGTCACAAGATAATACAATACAGATCACGTGCCTTTCATTCAGGCAGGGAAGTCCCCTTTAAGCAAGCCTGAAAGGATGCCTTATCTAGGGCTGGCCTGGCAAAGTCTCCTGTCTTGCCCACCTGCAGACTGCTGCATGTAAAGTGGCCTCATCTCCAAGCCAGGAAAAGTGATCCTCCACCCTGGCCCAAGACGGAGGAAATATTCAGAAACAGTCCCGACGCAAGGCTCTTTTCATTGTATAATGCAGCTCAATAAAATCTTTAAACAGTATTTGCACTTAGGCACCAGGTCTATCATTGTAAAAAAGGCAACTGGAGACGTGCATTGCTGTAGAGATGGATTTCATACAGAGATTGTGGAAGAGAAGATTGTTCTTTAAAGAGTGTCTGAAATTCCAACAATAAATATGATAGATTAGGAAACAGAGCACTTTTACTTTAGCACAATGCATTGTTATGATTTAGTAAAAAATAATTCCATCCTGATAAGAGTCTTTCCCCTACTTCAGTTCACTCCAGAGGCTGTGTCGTCACTCGCAATCACCCCTGCCTCTCTGCTGGGTAGGGAGGAGCAAGGAAGAAACCCATATGCATTATTTTTCTCTTTTCCTCCTTATTGTCTGGACTTTGAAGTCCAATGTCATATAAACATTAACTTGCTTCTTAAATAAAGCCACCAAGAGCAAACTGTAATCTGAACGTGTATTTTACCCACCAGTCTCCCACGTGCTCTAAGGCTTCAGATTTGTCTCTGCATTTCTCTGTTGCACAGAATTAGTTTTGAAATACACGTTTTCTTACTTAAGTGTTTTCCAAAGAATATTTTTTTAAAGATGATTTTAGGTACTGCTATTCACCATTTTCTTCTGAATATGTTTAAATCTAACACTTTTTTTTTTTTTTTTTGGTCTTTTTGAGACAGGGTCTCAGTATGCAGTTCAGGCTGGCCTTGAGCTCACTTTTGGAGCCCAGGCTAGTCTTGAACTCACACTGATCCTCCTGCCTCAGCCTCGTGAGTGCTGGGATTGCAGGCGTGTGCCACCATGCCTGGCTAAATCTAACACTTTTTGACTTAAACAAAAAAACATGAAATAACAGTACAAGTGCTAAAATGTGGAGCAAAACTTACCACTGGGTGCAGTTTGGGCCCCGCTCAGGGCTCGCATGTGTGTGTCGGGGAAATTGATTGCCCGCGTGAAACCTCACTCACCTAACTTTCTGAACAACTTGCAGCAGCTGTGATTGTGCACTTGCTTCCTAGCCCTAAGCTACTGTCGGTGCGCATTCCCACCGGCTGCTGGCTGCTGGCTGTAAGTACAGTAAGGCTGAAGCCAACAGAACAGCTAGGTTGTCCTGCAAACACTTCCACTCACCAAACTGCACGCCACAGGAATGTAATCTTTGCGAAGCTGGTGACAAGGGGGAGGTTTTTGGAATCTACTTTGCAGATTTTTAAGACTTTTCGCCTAGGTCATATTTTATTTGCCTCTATACTAAGGCTATAAACATGAAGTGAATTTTCCTACTATGCACAGCTTTAATATAAATTGCTACCTGGGCAGCTGAAGAAACAGTCCCTTAGTTAAGATTTTTTTTTTTAAGAATTTTTTATTTTTTTTTATTCTTGTTTCAGAACCTTTGTTTGTTTATTCACTCATTTTTATGGCCGGCTCAGCCCACCCTGAGGGCAGAACTGGCACAGCATGTGGTGCTGGGGATCGAACCGCGGTCCCTGAAGCCGACCAAGCTCCCCCAAGCAGGCGCTTTAGACCACTGAGCCATCCGGCTCAGCCTGCCCTGAGGTTGGGGCCGGCACAGCATGTGGTGCCAGGGATCAAACTGCAATTCCTGCTGTTACCTAAGCTTGCCTAAGAAGGTGCTTTAGACCCCTGAGCTATCTCATGGCCCAGTCTTAAGGATTTAACTATAGAAAAATTATGTCTTACTCATACCCTGGCTGCCTCTACTGTGGTGTGTGTTCTTCTGCGATATATACATTATTCAGAATTGGCTTGCTAGACCTGAATTGTATAGCTGTATGATCACAAATAAATTAAAACTGATAGTGAAAAAATACTAATCCTTGTCATTTTTTTTTTCCTGCACCACAATGTTTTCCTTGACACACAATTAAATATTTGTGAACATTTGCTGAATTACTTCTTGGTCAATCTTTCTCAACAGCAGGAAGCTTAGATATTTGTAAATTTCCTCTGAGGACTATTTGTAATTAGTTGACCTTTTCTAAATATCAAACAGACCAGTTGCAGTCAATTCTATAACCTCCATGATCAGATTGCATTTATCCATAAAACATGTTTGCTAACTGAAAATAAAGTTTTGGTTGTTTTAACTTGTTCAAGAGAATTGTCACGGGCACAGAACAAATGGCTATAAAGCTTACAAAATTCTAAAATAACTCACCTTGAAATATGATCACTATGATCACTATTATTTGCTTATAGGTAGCTTCCAAAGAGCACATTTTTTGTTGTTGTCATTCTGTTTGTCAACTATTATTTCTTCTTTGGAAATACACTCCTAATTTTGCAAAGCAGCACATAAATTGCTTTACTGCTTTTAGGCATTAGTGATAACACACCTGATTAACTTTGAAAACAGGACCACTTCATTTCATTATTTATAAATAATAGAGTAATATTCTTTCCATTCATACCCATGCTCCCATCCTTTCTTCTGTCTCCTTCCTTTCCTCCTTTTCTTCCTTTCTTCATCAAACATTCACTGAGCATCACCATGTCAGGCACTATGCTAAATGTTGGGGAACTGATGACAGAGAAACTCTTACTTTACATGAAAGCTTTGTCTATTGACTTAAAATCTTTTCTTTTTGTCTGTTCTAAAGGATACTGGGTGGAGGAAACCACTAAGGGAATTAATTAAAGGAAAAGAAAGCACATATAAATAGTTTTACTGAATTGAAGGAAAAGTGTATCACCAACCTTTAGCTGTTGCAGAGTACTCTTCTCTTGGGATTCTTGCTATATTTTCTTTTTCCCCAAAACTGACTTTGGGGAGGATCTTCTTCCTCTTCTATCATAAAAAACCTCCCATGGGAGTGTTTGGATGCACACCAGTTGGATGAAACCTAGAGTTGCAGGAGAGGCCTCCTAGAAAACTCAAAGGCCCACATGCATCTAGTGTGGCTGCAGGAGGTCCCAGCTCAAAAGCTCCTGTAGAAAACCACAAATGCATAGGAAATTGGGGAAAATCAGATAAAGGCAAACCATTAAATGACATGTACAGAAGGGAAACAGTTAAGAATTAACCCATATTAATTTAAGGCTCCAGGAGTGAGTGGTGCAACGGTTTAGTTAATGAGAAGCTAACCTCTAGAGCTAGGCAGGCCATTTGAGACAATGACTAATGGCTTTCAGGGCTATCGAGGAGCAGGCGGCTACACAAAGAGACCTATCACAAAGAGAAGGACAAGTCACTGTGGGAACTAGGAGCATGTGCAACATATTGTTATGGGTTTGTTTGTGTGTCCAGCAACCCCCACATACATCTAATCATACAATCATACAATCATTTCCTGGTCTGTTCATCAAATACTTGGTGGGTACCACAGTTCTTCATGATAATATTGGAAATGTAGCAGTGAGCATGCCTTCATGGAACCTGGCACATCAAACAATCAACTGGAATGATGGTAAGGATTATACAAATAAAAAGGCAATATTGAAACTTGGGTCTGAAGGATTTGGCTCATTGCTTTGGAATACTAGAGTCCAAAGAACCTTCTAGGGGACCGGCAGGATGGCCCAATGGTCTAAAGCGCCTGCTGAGGAAAGCTTAGGGGCCTTCAGGGACCGTGGTTTGATCCCCGGCACCACATGCTGTGCCAGCCCTGCCCTCAGGGCAGGCTGAGCCGGCCATAAAAATAAATAAACAAACAAAGAACCTTCTAATGGAACTTTTTTTTTTTTTTCAATCCTTTCTCTAGGCCATAAGAAACTGTAAGCCTCCACATTTTAGGTTCAAGTTCATCTATACTTAGATCTTTAATCCCACAGAAACAAGGATCATGAGACCCTTGGCTATCTGTTTTAGCCTAACAGTCAACTTTTTGAATTCTTTATTTCCTTGTTGGCTTTTAACTTTTAAAAATTGAGCTTGTGTCTCTCGATTTCCTTGTGCCCATTGTTCAATTTTTCATGACCCCATTCATATCCCTAAAGTAGCTTGGAGAAGTGGGTTAGATTATTACACTGAAGTAGTCCATTTAGAGTGTCTGGAGAGTGTAGTCAATTGGCAGAGGTGAACAAACTCAACCATTAGGGGTTAAGCATCTGGAGCTCTGGTGAGAAGGTATAGTTCACAGACATCATAATCTATAGAAAATATGTTGCTTCTAGCAGCCTCTGCCATGGATAACTCATACTAGGTCATTATTTGGTTATAATTTAGTGGTGATACTAAGGGATATCTTTATAAATAAAATCAGAGAAATGACAAAACAGAAGGGTCTAGGATGAATACCACTCAAGGAAGGGTAACTGTTTTCGAAGAGCCTAGAAGTGCTGAGAAGGAAGACGTTACAGAGAGACAGGCAAATGACTGCTCTGGTCCATTTGGAAGGACTGCCTCATAGAAAAGACACATCTTATTATAATTTCATTCACTCACTCATCTATCATCCTGATTTTTGTTTGCTTTTGACCTGAGGATCAACCGAACAGTTAAGAAGATGCAGACACAACTGCAAACACACCTTATCTTTGATAAAGGGGTCAAATATGCTCACTGGAAGAAAGATAACCTCTTTAATGAATGGTGCTAGAAAAACTGGCTTAGGGTCGGGGAGTTAGCTTAGGGGCACAAGTGCAAGGTCCTGAGTTTGATGCCCGGTTCCACCAAAAAAAAAAGAAAAACTGGCTTTCCACATGCTGAAGGCTAAAACTAGACCTATGCCTATCTCCATGCACAAAGCTACAGTCAAAATGGATCAACAATTTAAAGACTAAAGCAGAAACACTAAATCTTCTAGAGGAAAATGTAGGTAGAAATCTTAAAGACATAGAGTTAGGTAGAGTATTCATGAACAAAAACCAAACTGCATGGTAAATATGTCAAAGAATGAACAACTGGGATCTTATCTTTTTGAAAAATTTGTGCACTTCAAAGGAAATCTCTAACAGAGTAAAAGAAGACCCACAAAGTGGGAAGTATTATATCCCAACTATCTCTCCAACAAAGGCCTTCTATCTAGGACATATGGAGGATTTAAAAAGTCAGGCCCCCAAATTCAAAGAGTCAATCCAAAAATGGGCATCTGAGATGAATATATACTTCTTAGAGGAAGAAATACAAATAGTAAGTAAATATATGAAAAAAATGTGAAACATCACTGGTCATTTGAGAAATGCAAATTATAAAAGCACTGAGATTCCATCTCCCCCTGGAAAAAATGACAAGAAGTCAGCCAATAGAGCCAGCCAGATATCTCAGGAGACTAAAGCACCTGCTTAGGCAGAGCACGGACCGGGGTTCAATCCCTGGCATACCGTGCTGGCTCCATCCCCAGGGTGTGCTTAAACAGGGACTGAGGTTGGGTGTGGTGGCATGTGCCTATAATCCTAGCCATTGGGAGGCTGAAAACAGGAGGATCACTGTAAGTCTGATCTATGTAGTGAGACCCTGTAGACCCTGTACTAAAATACACTTAAAAAAGAAGTCAGCCAATAACAAAATCTGGAGGGGCTGTGGAGAAAAAGGAACCCTTTTGCACTGTTGGTGGGAGTGTAGAATGGTACAACCACTATGGAAATCAGTGTGGAGATTCCTTCAAAAGCTAGGATTGGATCCAAGAAGATCCAATAAAATACAATTAAAAAAAAAAAAAGCTAGGATTGGCAATCCTAGTCAAGCCAGTTATTCCCCTCCTGGGTATTTTTCCAGAAAAACTGAAAACCTCATACCACAGCTAAATCATGAAAACAACCCAGATGTCCATCAAGTGAAGAACCGATAAAGAAGATGTGGTATTTTTACACAATAGAGTATTATTCAGTTATAAAACAGGATAAATTTGAGTCCTTAGTCAGCAATGGGATCCAACTAGAGAACATACTCTTAAATGAAATAAATCAGACCTGCATGTGTAGACACTGTATTATCTCTTTAGTATGAGGGCCTGAAAGAGAAGAGTGGAATCTGAAGGGTACAATAGATACTAGGAAAAGGGAATGAGCTTCTTCAGAAGGGGAGAGTTATGGAGTTGAGGAGAAGGACAGTAGAGGGACTGGGGAAAAGAGATTTATCTACGTATGTAAGCAGGATGCTTTGGACAACTGTACTGTGTATCTCTGCTGGACAATGGAAAGGAGTAGATAATAATTTTTGTCTTCTTTTTTCAATTCTTTGTACTTTTTCTCTTCTTGATTTCTTATACATTTCTTTCTTCCCATTTTACATGCATATAAATGGTAATATGAATAATTAGTTGGAAGACAACACTATGTTTCAAATACTGTGAAATTCATACTACTTTATTAAGGGAAATTCTCTATCACATTTATGTATGTATGTATGTATGTATGTATGTATGTATGTATGTATTTATTTATTTAGTGGGACCAGGGATTGAACTCAGGACCCTGTGCTTGCCAGGCAAGTGCTTATTCTCCCTAGCCCCCTCTGTATCACTTATACTTTTTCTGTTTTAATCCTAATTTGTACTCTCTTCAAAGAAAAAAAAAAGACATAATCCTTTTCTGCTTGGAATCTACCATTTAATGGGAAATAAAGGCTTATAAACAATTAATTGAAATACTCATGTTGGGTATCTCTGACAGGAGGGACATCAGAGCAGGATAAATCCAGTTCTCAGGAAAGTAAGGCAAAACACCTCTCAGTGGGTTCTAAAGAATAGGAGCCCTTTCAGCATGGAGCTTGTCTTTACTTACTTATTTTTTATTATAGTTATTACTTTTCATACTGGGGATTCAACTGAGGACCTTGTGCTTGCCATGTAGGTGCTTATGCTGTTGAGCTATCTCCCTGGCCCTCTACTTATTTCTTAATGGAAAACATGCCAGTAGTCTACCACGAATGTGTCAGTGTTCCTGGAAAATACAACTCTCGTTGCTAACCATGAATCCCAATTAATTTAGAATCAGTATGGGAATCACTTACTGGGGCCTGAACTGAAAAAAATTTTGAAACTTCAAAACCAAGGACTACATATCTGAGCAGAGTTAGAAGACACGGTGGTGGGCATGGTGGCACACACCTGTAATATAGTTCTCTGGGGAAGTGAAGCGGGAAGACTGCAAATTAGGGCCCAGCTTTGGCAACTAAACATCTTAGCAAAATTCTGTCTCAAAAAATAAAAAAGGGCTGGAGATGTAGTTCAGCACAAAGGCTAACTGATTTAAACTCCAGGGCAAAAAAGAAGGTATGGTAGCTGTGAGACCCAGTCTGCTTAGCCATATATGCCAATTTCTTTTTCCAAAATTACTACTGGTAATTGGTTTAACCCAGAACATTCAGGATGGTGAAAGAGTATGCTTTGTTTTGCTGAACAAAAGTAAAAACAGGCATGGAAGTACAAGAGACCCTCTTCTGTATTTAAAGGAGGCCCCTTGAAGTAGTTCCCATGGATAGTTGACTAGGGGGTTTAAATCTGTATTTTCTCAGGGCCCTACACTTAAATCTGAGGGTATCTGCAAGAATGTGCTAGAATCATCCTAAGAAAACACAACAGGCTGGGTGGCTTCTCACATTTCCAGAGCTTCAAAATCCAAGGTCAAGGTGTTGGCAGGGTTGGTTTTCTCTGGAGCCTCTCTTTGGGGCTTGAGGATGACTATCTTCTTCACATGGTCTTCTCTGTGCCCCCATACCTTTAGTGGGTCCATTGTGTGCCAAATTTCCCCTTCTTATAAGCAGCCAGTGGTATTTAGCATGACTGTGCTGCCCTCATCTTAAACTAAGCATTGCTCTGAAGGCCCAACTTTCAAATACAATAAAAGTCTGAAATGCTGAGCATGGGGCTTTAGTGTATGAATCTTGGAAAGATACAACTGAGCTGACCATACTCGTCCTCTGCAGATCCTTCCTATCTGGTTGCTTTGTGATTCATTGTGCAGGAACCACAGAGAAAGCCAGTGACCATACAGTGTCTGCTTCCTAAATAAAGGTCCACTTGAAATCAAGTGTGGAGTGCGGCTGCCTGCAGAAAGCCACTAGACAGCCGTATTTATGAGGGCTTCAGGTAAAGGATTCTGGCAGAGGAGGTGATGTATGTGGATGCTGACATCTTGCCTGATCCTAGGGGAGAATGGGAGAAAGTCTAAGCCAGATGCAGAGGTGCCTCTGTGTGTGTGTGTGTGTGTGTGTGTATCTGTGTGCATGCGCATACATGCGTGTGACTTTGTCAGGTTTGAAGTGGAAGCATTCTGGTATGGCGAAATTGCATATACATAGCTAGAGGCCTGGGGCTCTGAGGTTATCAGTTAAATGTGGGAAACAAGCCCCTTTCTGCCCTTTTATTTTACTCAGTCTACTTAGAATAGGGCAGTACCAATCCAGTCCGTGGGCTGATCCAGCAATCACCCACCCTTAATCCCAACACCCTTAATCCCAGTATTGAGCTATGAATCACACACTCTAGGTTCACTTGTCTGCAAAGTGAAACAAAACAAAAACATCTAGAAGTGCATGGTGTTTTGGGGGACATCTAGACACAACCACGACTGGAGGACTCCCACCAACAGCCATGTACATCAGCCATCTTGAGAGCAGACATTCCAGGGCCGGTCCACCCATGACCCAACTGCAACCTACCAGACATCTTGACTGCAGCTGCAGGAGGAACTTCCTCAGAACCACTTATGCAAGTGCTCTCAAACGCTTGGCCCCACGGAAACTGTCAAATCATAAATGTTATTTTAAATCACTACATTTTAGGCTAATTTGTTTTGCAACAAAAGGTATATTGGAGATATGCATATCTTCTAAATCTTCTTTTTTTTTTTTTTTTTGTCTTTTTGAGACAGGGTCTTGTTATGCAGTTCAGGCTGGCCTTGAACTCACTTTTGTAGCCCAGGCTGGTCTCGAACTTGCACCGATCCTCCTGCCTCAGCCTCCCAAGTGCTGGGATTATAGGCGTGCGCCACCACGCCCGGCTATCTTCTAAATCTTGACACAGGTTATTATTTAGTATTTCAAAAATCACAGCCCACAAAACTTCTTAGAAAAATCTAAGAAAGCTGCTAAGCACAGTGCAACAGATAGATTTTTTTAATTCTATTTTTTTTTAAAGCACAAATGTTCTCACTGACAGCAAAAGCTGAGTTGTTTCCGTTTAAGTGGGGAGCTTGCTTTGTTCATCTTTCTAGAAAATGTCCACTAAATACCTACATCCAAGACACCCAAATTCAAGTAAGAGTTCAAATAAAAGAGGCATTTTCTAGAAAAGCACCTACGTCAGTTAGTAGCTCCAAACAACCACATACTTGCTTTCCCTCAAGATATAGAATAGCCTTTCCAGGGAGCTGGGGAGATGGCTCCGAGGCACAAGTGCCTGCTGGGCAAGTGCAAGGTCGTGAGTTTGAACCCCAGTCCCACCAAAAAAAAAAAAAAAAAAAAAAAGAATAGCCTTTCCTTTGCGAATACTTCCATTTTGTCACACAGAATATTAAACACTATGTGCTCAAGGCTCAAAGTAGAGTCAAAGCAATGAATATCCTTTACGACGTCATCTCGCATGGTTAGTGAAATAGGCACCCCTTCAAGTATATTGGTGAAAAAACACAGTAATTGCAAGCATAACTTAGTGCCACTGCCCTGATACACTTGTACAAAGTTTCAGCTGTGTCCACAATTTCAAATGTAAAATAGGGTAAAAAACTGAGTGAAAAATGCAAAAGCTTAGTATTATGGTGAAAAGTTTTGACCTTGTAGATCACCTACAAGGGCCTGGGAACCCGCGGAGGCCCACACAGGGACCCAGGAATGAAGCAACCCAGGGCAAGTGACAGATACCTTTGTGAAGTATAACAAAGTACATGACCGGTGGTTTTAACTCCCAAAGGATGATTGGGAATGTTTAGAAGGAAAGTAAATTACTATGGGCTTTATCTCTCATAAAGAAACATAGTTTTGAAACGTGGTCATTATCTTTTTGTTTTGTCCCCTTCCCCCCTTTATTTTCTTTTTGCTTTGTGACACAAATATATTCCTTCATTTTCAGGTAAAGTGATCGGTGAAAATAGGTATCACTCCCTCGCTCTCCCTACTCTACACCTCAATTCTCCTTTTTGACTCAGGAACTTTCAGTCCCTCACATATCCTGAAGTTTTGCCTTTGGATTGTCCATTCTTCTCATTTCCTCCAAAAGTTCTAGTCTGTCATTGTTTTGCTTTGTGTGTGTGTGTGTGTGTGTGTGTTTTTTTTGGGGGGGGGCAGGTTCTCTGGGTGCCTTCCAAAGAGAAAGGTGAAAAAAGGGCTTGCAGCTCAGATAGGTGGAAGTCTAAAGGATGAGACCAGGGGTATAAGGTCTTAGGAAGCAGGCTTCAGAACTCTAGAATCCCAGGATATGAGCTGGATCAATGGGGACCACACAAAAGCTATCTTCCTGGGCACACAGGCAGCGGGCCATGATCCACACATCTTCCCCCTCCCAGCTATTGTTCATGCCTACCCTTCAACGCGTGCATTGTCAGCTGCAGCAGTCAGCGCTAGAAGCAGTGAAAGAGCTTTGGGATCTAAGTGTGGGACCCTATGGCCCATGCCTTGGGACCACGGTCGACTCTTCCTTCTAGAAAACAGGAAGTGCAAGGCCTGAAAAAAAAAGGTGGGGGGGCCTGGCACCATCCGGCAGCCGGCTTCTACCTCATGACGACACCCGAGGATGCATGAGGAGAACGCATCCAGCGCCCAACAAAGCCGCAGCGGGCAGAAGTGCTAGGCAGTGGCTGGTCTCGACGCCCACGCGGCAGAGAACAGAGACGCGGCGCGGCGAAGATCGGAAGTCACATCAAACCCTTGCCGACAGTCAGCTTCTCTAACTCACTAACGACCCCTGGAGGTCGTTCCATTCATGCAGAAACAGTACCGCTTTGCAAAACACTGCAGTTCCGGGTCGGAGTTTTTGCGAGGCTTTCTGGGAAATGGAGTCCTGGCCCAGAGGATTTTGGGAGTCGTAGTTCCAGATGTTTTGTTGAGCACGCGTGTTTCGGTGTCTGTCAGCTTCTATGGTCCTTGCTTCAGTTTTGCAACGGAGTCTGACAGACTTTAGACCGCTTGAGGCCTGACAGAACCACGCTCTCCGTGGCAGAGTCATGAAGATAGCGTATAAATCCTGGAGGACTAGGTGTTGGAGTCAAATCCTTGGGGTGTAGGTTAGAGTCAGACTGAGGGGGTTGAAGGGTCCACGATCGGAAGATTTCAGATAAAGAGTAGAAGGGGAAGCCGACGTAAGGATCCCAGCTTCCTAGGATCACACTGATAAAACTACCGTCACTTAAACTTTCCTCCTTCAGACTCTGCATTTAGGAGCACCCAGGCTGAGATTATCTATTGTAAGATGACTCTACTTGCTTGAAAATATTACACTAGGGGAAAAAAAAAAATGGGAAAAGAAACAAAAGGAACTAAAACTATGCATACCCATAATAAGATGCAGGAACAGATGGGTCCCGTAAGCAGGTCCATTATGGATCCAGTGTCAGTCTTTCCGGACTTACTTGTAGGGCAGGAGTAATAGAGCAGAGGAGGGGTATGCTAGAGGGGCTTGGAAGACTGTGTGGTCTAGGATAACCTAGGTTTCAGCCCTGAATCCTTTTGTCTGAAATCCTGGCTACATTTGTACCTCGATGTCTTTACTTGCAAGATGGAGGGTAACAAATGTGTTTAATATATGATAACTTACACTGTGCAATACACAGGCTGTGCCACTTGAAGGATTTGCTCAGTGTCCTGTCCGTGGCATATGTTCAATAAATGACAAGTCATGGTATAACAGCTCTCTGCAATTGAAAACCCTCCAGAATAAAATTTCTTCTACCCTTTCATATATGCACAATTATCTCGCAGTATCCACAGGGGATTGGCTGTAAGACTCCCTTATAAAACTAGATCTCCGTTGTAATACTAAAATCTGTGGGGTTTCAAGTGCCTCATTAAAAAATGGCATAATATTTGCATATCATGAATGGGCATCCTCCTATATTCCTTAAATTATCCCTACTTATATTATCTAATATGATGTAAGTTACATGTGAACAGTTGCTATACTGCATGCTTACGGAATAGTGAAATAAAAAAAATCTGTACATGTTCTATCTGTACATATTCAAGGAAGATACAACTTTCCCCCAGCATTTTTGGCCTGCAGTTGATGGAACCCAAGGTGGAATCTATGGACGTAGGAAGTGAACAGTTAGTATTTAGCTTCTAAGTAAGCCTCCTAAAGGCAGTGGCCAAAGAAGGAATTTTGGGGTTGTTTTGCTTTTTTTCATTTTGTGGAGGTGGGTTGGTGAGGTGGGGTGGGGATACAGGATCAGCTGTGAAGCTCAGACTCGTATAATTTTTGGTCAATAGATACGTTATCCTTTTCCTATGAATGTCTCCAGGGTTCCTGCGGAGGCAAGCAGAGAGCTTGGCTCCAGGATTTACCTACTCCGCCCTCCAGCCTGTCCTCAGGAAGCCCCTCTAGGCCAGGGCACCCTCAGGATGCTTTCTGGGGAGCCCTGGAGCCAGCACTGTGAAGGGCACAAGTGGAAGCGCAAGCTGGGCTGTTGATGCAATCAGAGGGCCTCGGTGCCCGCGTGAGCTGGAATGTGAGCTTTTCTACCCCCTTGTGACTGTCAGTGAAGGCCTGGAAAGCAGGCCTGTCCTTGGGCCCATGACTCCACCCACTGACCCCCAGAAGTCGGGGGCAGCTGAGCACTGGCAGCAGTTGGGATAAGAGGCTGGGGGTGGTGGTGCTGTGCGGGACAGGGAGTGGTGGTGATGCAGACTGTCAGCTCTGTGCCTTGCTTTGCTAGCGGCATTCACGGCTGGTCTCTAGCCAGCATCCACACATCCTCTTCCTTTTTAAGTGGAGCCTGGGCTTGTTTTGCTTGGAATTACAATGTGCCTAATCAAATACTTCCCTAGACTCCTTTACAACGAAAGTGGGCCAAGGGACCAATCCCCTTAGAGTCAGATGTCATTAAAAAAAAATCTGGATTCCAGCGGCATTGTGGAGACGGTGGAGAAAACGGTCTCCGTTCGCTTGCTCCACTGCAGTCAGGTTTCTGTTGCACAGAACCCAGTATAGACCTCCATGGTGGAGAGGCGCTATCATATACCCTGCTTAAGCATTTGGTCCTTCCCGTTAAGTGTACACAGCTTGAGTTCCAGCTCTGCTGCATAGCAGCTAGCTGTGTCACACCTAAAGAAGTCCCTTTGAATGCTTCTCCTTTCTGTAAAGCAAGAGTTAACAGTAGTGTCCTAACATTCATCTCAGCAAGTAATGTAAGTTCCATCACTGGTTCCAGGCTGCCTTGAACTTCGTCATCTGTTAGCACTGAAAATCTTGCACCCTGTGGAGGCAAACTGGGGCCCCTGGTTGACCTATTAAGACGTTCCGACTGCTGTACGGACGCAAAACGGGGCTCCAGGACTCAAATTTTATTTGACGCTGCCCTCTAGTGGTTGATTCAAATATAGCATCGCTGCGTTTTAGTTTTTTCTTTCTTTCTTTCTTTCTTTCTTTCTTTCTTTCTTTCTTTCTTTCTTTCTTTCTTTCTTTCTTTCTTTCTTTCTTTCTTTCTTTCTTTCTTTCTTTCTTTCTTTCTTTCTTTCTTTCTTTCTTCTTTCTTATTTTTTAAAACTGTATTTTAGGGGAGGGTCTACAGGGTGTTCAGGGTCTCACTACTAGATGGGACTCGTAGTGATCCGCCTGTTTATAACCTCCCAAGAGGTGGGATTGCAGGCATGTGCCACCATGCCATGCCCGGTCTCCATTACTATTTCAGTTCACCTGGGGGTGGGGCCAGCATGACAGGCCCGGGGAATGAACTCCTGGCCCCTGTGCTTACTTGCAGGTGCTTTTTTTTTTTTTTTTTTAAATTACATTTAATAAGAAATAACAGGGCCTGGCAGGATGGCTCAGTGGTCTAAAGCACCTGCTTGGGAAAGCTTAGGTGGCTGCAGGGACCACGGTTCAATCCCCAGCACCACATGCTGTGCCAGCCCTGCCCTCAGGGCAGGCTGAGCCGGCCATAAAAATAAATAAATAAACAAACAAAAGTTCTGAAACAAGAAAATAAAATAAAAATACATAAAAAAAGAAATAACAATGTGACAGTTTCAAAACACATTAGTAGTACATTTCCAGCATGGCATTACAGTTTTCTTAAAAATAACCAGCCAGATAGAGGAAGGATTGGGGTATTTCTACCATTCAGACTTAAATTAATAACTTATGTAATTCTGCTATGTGTTGTTGCTCATCGATGAAGGAAACTGGCACCTGGCAAATAAGTGAAATAATGTAATGAAATAGCCCTTTCCCACAGTATCTCATGGCAAGAGCTCTTTAAAATTCACTGGTATTGGTTATGATTGTTGCTTTAGAGCAGTCCCATCAACTCTGAGCTGCTTATTGTTCCTACTGGAAGAACAGGTCTTTCCATGGTGTTGGGAGGGTTTGTGGAGCCCTCTGAGGGGAGAACTCTCAGTTGGCACCTTCATCTCTGACAGTTACCCAGAAGCCAGGCCTGGGGCCATCCTCCTGCCAAGGACACTGCAGCTTGAGAGAAACTGTGTCGGCCCACAGTGACTCTTTTTCCTCACTGAGGCCTGTCTCAGACAGCGCTAGGGGGTCAGAGGCAGGTGGACCCCACCAGCCATCTTAATGAGCTTGTGGTTTCCCTCAGCATCTCGTTACTCCTCTGAGCTGGCTTCTGGGTAGGCACACATGCAGTGTGACAATCTCAGCATTTAGTGGGCATCCTGGGCAATGGGAGCTGTTATGGATTGTGTCTCATGTCCCCTCAAAGCCTCATGCCGTCATGGGGTGGTTTCTACAGCATGTGATTAATTCATGATCCAATGCTGGGATTAAGGATGTGAGTGTTATTCCTGCCCTGGGGTGAGTAATATGCATTATAATGTAAGGAGAGAGAGACTTGCTATCAGCTGCAGCCACTGCCTCTCCCTTTGTTCTTTGTTTTCCACCACCAAGAACTGTTGCCTTCTGCCATGTCCCACTCTGCCTTGAAGCCAGCTGAGCATGGACCGAAACCTCCACCAAACCTTTCCTTCATTAATGTTGGGTGTTGGGTGTTTCGTCCCAGCAACGAGAGGAGAGTAAGACAGGAGGTGAATGGGTGTCCAGGCCCCACTGTATTCTGCATTCTATTTGTGTTTGTGTTTTATGCAGAAGGGCACACCTCAGCCAGCTGGTGCATCTATGCAGAAGGCTTTTGGAAGCCAGAAGCATGCATCCTTGTCCCTCCCACCTCAGTCTTTGAGACCCAGATCTTTCAGAAAGTCTAACTTTGCGGTACCTACAAAGACCCTCAAACTGGCTTAACAACCTATTTGTTAAGCTATTAATTATTCATAGCCTATAATTAAGTTCTTCAATGATGGATACTTGTATGATTAAATACCAGAGGCTGCAATGAAAAAGGGTTAATTGCTCAGTGGTAGATAGTCAACATGCTTGCCGGCCTTTGCTTTGTTCTATATAAAGCCTTGTAGTCTTATTTTAGGATGTTGGTTTAAGTTTCATGCATTTTTAAATAAGATTTAAAAATATGTTTAACCCACATTATGAAATATTATCCAGTCGCTGTCATAGGAGGTATCTAAAACTGGAATTATCTTCAAAAGATACTGCTAAGGGAAGAATGTTAACGAGAAAGACCAAGACATATTGTTAAAGGAAGCAAATTACTAAAATATGTTTTAAATAGAAGTCACAGAGCTTTAGAAGATCATCTTGTTCCCATTTAAAGCCATAGATATTTTTATACCTGTATGGAAAATTTCCAGCGGAACATCTGTCCAATAGTGGGTGGTGTTATGACCAGAGGTGGGAATTACAGGCTATGATATTGTGGAACATTTATTTAGTGTTTGTCCTGTCCTAAACTCCTTGAAATCTTTGAAGTAATAGTGTCTTGGCTGTGTACTTCAGGGACATGAGTAGTGGCAGTCCCTACCTAGCTTTGGAACTTGAGCCTGGAGCTGGTCAGTGGAGATGGGGCTTTGAAAAAAAAGACTGAAGGCTCTCAGCCCTGTCACAACCTATCTCTGCATAAGGGAGAAGGGCTGGAAGTTCAATTGATCACCAGTTTGTTTAATCAATTGTGCAATGAAATCTCCATAAAGCTCCCAAAGAAGAGTTCAGGTGGCTGAGCACACAGAGGTTCCTGAAGGTGACTGCCAGAAGAGGATGTGGATGCGCCTTACCTTTCCCCATACCTGACCTGATATTGTTTCATCTGTATCCTTTGTAATGTCCTGTGTAAGCCTGAAGATATGTTTCCCTAGGTCCTGCGAGCCACTTGAGTATATCAGTTGAACTCAAAGAGGGCGGTAGCAACCCCGGTTTAGGGATCAGGCAGAAGCACAGGTAAAATGACCTGATGTTTGGACTGACATCAGAAGTGTGTGTGTGTGTGTGTGTGTGTGTGTGTGTAGGGGCAGCAGCTCTGAGGATTGAGCCGTCAACCTGTTGGGTCTGATACTCTCTTCAGGCAGGCTGCTTCATGACAGTATTAAATTAGACGACACCAGGTGCAGAATTGCTTGCTTGCTTGGTGCACATATGTGGGAAAAGTCCTTACATGCCGGGCTTTTAGCAGCATATTGTAAAAGAGTTTCAGTCTGAGTTTTGCTTTTTCCTTTAAAAAAAAACAACTTAATTTTTGACGTTTTTTACTATTATTTTCCTGTTGTACTGTATTAATTTTAATCATAAAAACAAGAAAGCTGAATGTATACATATATATTCTGATCTGGCGAGGGCTTTCCATCAACCTCAGCTCAGTGATGAGTGTTCGCTGTAGAACAAAGTGGCTCAGAATTGAGTCCCGAGGAACGTGTTTCAATGTCGTGCACACCTGATACCTCAGGAGGCAAAATTTTTATCCATACATCTTGGCGTTAACCAAAATATTTATTTTTACCAACAGACATGAATTTACTTAAGAAATCTTCAGAATTGATTTCTATTTTTAAATCCTCAAGCTGCGCTTAGCAGTTCCAGTTGAGATATACTGCGAGTGGGAGTGGAGGACCTGAATAGGCTCTGCCTACTTGAGCGAGTATGATTTTCAGCACTAAACAAAGCAGTTAAAATAAAAATTTAAAGTCCTGTTCTCACTTGAAAGAATGGGAATAACTTAGGAGCAGACACCATTCCTTGCACAGGGTAAATACTCTTCAAAAATTTATTTCTACAAACAGACACGATCCAGTGCAACACCACACACACACAAAAAAAAAAAAAAAAAAACACAAAGAGAAAAAGGGGTGGGACTCCAACACCACCGGAGAACCTCACCTGCACTTTTCACACTTCCTTGGAGAGAACTAGCACCATTCATTCAGAAATCACAGACTTAACCAAATTGCTTCTAATATATAAAATACCTTAGAAATAGTATCCAACGGTCTAGTAACAAAGTTCCTCTAAAAACGTATTAAAAATCAATTGGAATTTACCATTTGAAACAGACAAAAATCCTTTAAAAATTGATCCAGTTTGATGGCTTGTCAAACGGAATGAGCCATCCTTAGTCTTTTCAGAAAAAAAGTACCTGAATTCAGCTTCTGGCCTCCTTCCAACTACCAAGAAGGTACAGGAAATCGAACATTACTATATAGGAATAAAAGCACATCTAGAACTTAGAAAATATTTGCCTAGACTATAAAAATACTAAATGGAATACAAAAATTTCAGCATTTACAGCAAATAGACTACAGCAGACAAATATCCAGCACATATTTAAAACTATTTTGTACCACAATCATTGTGAACATCAAGTATTATTCTAATCATATTTCTATGATTCATTCTGATTCAAATGTTTATTCTCCATCAAGTTGTACTGTAGTGTCATGTGCAGACCATATTCTGTGTTGCTAGCCGAAGTCACCGGAGGAGACATTGACCAAGTCTCGGTATTCAACTGGTTCTCAAAGTGCTGTACGTGCAAGTAAAGTGGGAGCCTGTTTTTTACATCAGCGTTCAACAAAATGCAGCCCCTGCTCCTGGTACGGCCTTGGACACAGCCACACTTACTCATCTCTGTATGGTTTGTGGCTGCTTCCATATTACAGAAGCAGAATTGAGTAGCTGTGACACAGGCTGTACGCAGCCTTGCGGTCCACACTGTCTGAAACAGTTGGTGGACCTTGATGGAAACAAAAAAATGACCAAGCTCTGTTTGAGTTAAATCACTACAGGACATGCTTCACTGAACCAGGATAAGGTAAAAAAAAAGGATTCAAGATTGAGAAAATTTGGGCTGAGCTTTGGCTGGTTCCACAACAGGCCAAAAGAATATGAACTAATATTATCCTGGCATTGTAAGTCAAGTTTGGCCATGCGAAAGTACCTTCTTTTCTCTACAAAGTGGCCACTTGGTACCAAGTTACTCATGTACTAGATTATACCTATGTGCTTCTATTTAGCCCAAACCACCTATACAGCTCCAAACACAACTTTTAGCCTTTAAAAGTCAGTACTCTTAAATCCTTAGCAACACACAGAACTAGGAGTGGACTCTTCCCAGCCTTCTGTGTTGGTTCAGGCTCTGTAGTGCTACACCATGTACCTTTTAGACTCCTTGCATATGGCATGCATCATAATAATTCATACTACTGCTGTCCAGGGCCACAAACATGTCCCTTTTGACAAAGCGGATGAAGTTCTCAAGAGGACACATGGGCTTGGAAGAACGCCTGTGGTGGTCCTGGCAGAAGGCCGTGTGGAATGTGACGTCCACTCCATTGTAAAGAATCCGGACCGAGTGTTCACTGGGCTTTTCTTTGTCTTGCCAGAGCTCAAATATCAGCCTGGCTGCAAACCTTGGGAACCTGGCTTCTGAAAGGCCCAAAGCACTGAGGACTGGTGACAGAGTGACATCATGAGCAGAGTAAAGGGCGAAGATCTCATCTTTCTTTCCCTCAGCAGCATGCTGCATCCGGCTAATAGTTTGATTCAGGATAGGGTGGGCACCCAGCAGCGAGTACCCAAGGTACAGTTTCTTCTCGCGCCTCTCCTTCTCATCTTCCATCTGATGCATCCTGATCACCTTGAAGTGTCCCATGTCAATGCACCCACTTCTGGTGCAGGGGAAGCTGATGTTGTGGCAAAAGTGGCAGAGCAAGGAGTCTATGGGGTTGGCGGCCCGCAGCTGCTTGGTGGGGATGCCCACGACCCGGGCCATCTCCCCGTAGGTCTTCTCTAATTGGCTGTTCTTCAGTCGCAGGAGGTACTGACGGCGCTGCTCCTTCTCCAGATACTGGTTTCTCAGTGGGCAGTAACAGTTTCCAGAGCAGAAAAGGGCACTTGGCTGATGCCTGAAATAAATCTTCTTCCAGTCAAAATCTGGGAGGAAGCCATAGAGCAAGGCCAGCCCACTCTGCAGAGTGCGGCTCTTCCCAGTGGTCTCTAGGTAAAGCTGGTCTGCGGACCAGTCAGCTGGCAGGAGCTTGTGTTTTTTTACATAGATGTCCCTCAGCAACTGACCATTCTGCAAATGCTGCACGACTCCTGCAACACAGGGGTGACACAGGGCTCTCTTTACTACCAGTGTGGCACAAGGGGCAGCAAGGAGAAGCTGAGTTGGTGCCAGCATAAGACAATATAATGAAAGTCACTTCCCCACCACGGAGAAGTTGCAAGAGTGAGTTCATCTCAACTTCTTGAGGATGTCTGGAAAGGGATGAGCCAACTGGGGCAGGGCCTATGTGGGGAGCCTAAGGACCATCTGCCTCCCTCCCCGCGCCTCAGGTTGCCTTTTCTTGGGGGAAAACATCATGCCTGGCAGGGCAGAGAGTAGGACTCACCCAGCAGGACTCTAGGCTATGACAGGCATGGGCCTCAGGTGAGCTGTTTCCATTGTGCGGGGACATAGTGGTCCCTGCTGTGCAGGGGTGGCTGGGACATCCATGAGGTGGAGATGATGGTTGGTTACCTGCCTGTAGCTTAGTCTTCTGGTTGCTGGACGCCTCCTGTTTGATCTCATTCCCCCTACACTGCCCACCGAGGGTTTTCTGCTCACTTCCTGGGTGAGAGATTTTGCATAGCCCTGCAAGGGGTTTCTCTGGTTCAGCACAAAGTTTCCAGATCTCTAGGCAGCATATTTTTTTTAAAAAGCCACTTACAGAAGAGTATGCTTATTATGCTCCTTTCTCCTCTTTTCAAATGAAAAAAGAGCACAACACAAGAATGTGTACTTGCAGTTGCTCACGTTTTGCCTGAGGAGATTTTGGAAGGAGCACAAGCAACAGAGTGTCAGCGCTTCCCTGGAGATGCTGGGGGCACGGAAGTGGGGGGAGGGGCAGAATGTGGGTGGAAGCAGGAATTTTAAGTCTACCTTTTACTATCATCTTAGTTTTATACTAGTACGGTACAATAATAAATAGACTTTAAACAAAGGAGAAACCAAAGCAGGAGAGGACAAACGGAAGACAATAGGAGGCTTATGCTTCAGCCCACAGGACATGGAAGCGGCAGTCTTAGCAGCAAGAATTTGCTGAAGGTGTAAACTACACATGGGCCCTGTGCTTGCGAATGCCAATCATTCAGATGTTCACATTTATCCAGATGGCAATTCCATGCTGAGAGGAGGCACAGCAGGCTGACAGTCATAGGCCCGTGGGAAAGAATCGGCCCAGCGATCCACTGGGCCCCATTCTTGTCTCTGCCCTCTATGATGCTGGGCTTACACTCTTAATAAGAAGCCCGAGAGCAGAATTCCTTCAGAGACCTGGCTGGGAGCAGCCTCAGCATCTATAAAGTGATTTGCAAAAGAAGGCAAATCCCAAGTGACAAAAATGAAGAACCTGGGTATGATCTCAATTCACCTCTGGGCCTATCTTATGTTATGCAAAATATACTCAAGGTGGAATGCTTATTGTATGGCAGACATTTTTTGTTTAATTCCCACAAAAACCCAAGAGGAAAGTGAGTTACCATTAATACTATTCTTCCTTAGGACAGGCGAAGAAACTACAGCCTTGAGTCACTCAGGGCCAAGAAGTGGCAGAGCCCAAACTCAAGGCCTGGTCTGGTCCTGATTTGGGACTCAAAGTGTTCACCCAAGAGTTCTGGCCAGTTAGGCCTTCTTCCCCTCCCCAAACACAACCCCCTGCCTCATAACCCAGCTCATGCTGTTGTCCCTTCCCCTGCCAAGGGAAGCCCACAGCCAGCGCTGGGCTGTGCTCACTTTCTTTGCAGTCTGCCTCCATCCTCTCCTGGGTCAAACTCAGGGTTCCTTCCTGGGCTGGAGTACTCCCTGTCTGGCAATGTGAGCTGTGTTTGTCAAGAGCCTATCACAGGCTCACACCAAGCTGTGAGCCACTCTACAACTCTATCTGACTTCATCCACTACAGCCCTGCCTCACAGGTCTGCCAGCTCAGGCTGTGTGAATTCTCTGAGGCCCTGTAGCTTCCGGCAGTACAGCTGTCTTCCCTGCAGCACAGTGGAGGACAGGTCTGGAGGGGTTCACTGATCTGGCCACTTCCTGTGCCCAGCAACTCCAAGGCCTTGGGAGCCCAGGAGGCACTGTGGGGTGGCACCTTGGGCCAGTTCTAAGTGATCACTGTAACAGCTATGCATTTTAATGGCATTTAAAATAGAAGATGAAGTGACCATTAAAAAGATCACAGGAATAGGACTAAATGAATCTGCAAAACAATGACTTCTAGAGTAATACTAACTTAGAATATGGAGATGGTTACAGATCATTTGAAAAGTTCAAATGAAAGATTTACCTCTAACTCCTTCCAACTTTTTCCCACACCCTGTTGCTATACCCCATCCTCACTCCTCACTGCAGCCAGTGAACCTCAGAGCATTTCAAACGAGCCCTTCAAGTTCTGGTCAGTTAGTTCATCTCTAGTGGTGGCTAGGACTGCCACGATGTCAACAGGTATAGCGACAGTCCAGGGTGAGAGGGAACAATGAGACAGCCCTAGCTCCAGTCTCTGGACACCCAGTCAAGTTCTTGCCCTTAGAATCTGAGTCACCCTGAATCCTCTTTAAAACTTTCCACTCTCATTTAAGTTTGTGGTGTTTATATCCAGGAGCTGCAACCAGCAGCAAGCATGGCTCTGCACTCAGAGGCCGGGGAGTTGAAATCTCCACGACAATATGGGGATGGTGTTCCTGGCACAGAGTGGGTGGGGACTCCACGTGGGACCTGCGCTTGCTGTCCATGTGACTTCTGAGTGTCACACAAGACATTCCCATGGTGAAAAGCTGTCTGACTAGTTTAGCCTAGAAACTAATGCAGTTTTTCTTGTGTCCATAAACGTACAATTAGTTTTGCATAATTTTAACATCCATTGAATTTTTAGAAATGCAATATAAGGGGCATCTGTATTCTGTTTCGAACAGAACTTGTCAGAAAAAATACAAGCTCACACATGGTGCTAAGAGTCTCTCTGATACGATGTCTCTCTGTCACCTGTGTTTGTGGCTGTCATGGTTAGGTACAGACACTAGATTACTTCACTATATTTTCTAGTGTAGATATTCCCAAGCATTGAGGCTGAGACACTGAATTAAAAAGTAAGTGTTTTCTTTTGCTTGCTGTAGGATAGCTGATGTAACTTTTCTAAGAAATGAAAGATATAAAATAGTTACATTCTATTGAAATTTCACTTCAGGGTTGTAAGGAAGAACACATACTACTGAATACCTGTGAACAGAGGCAGGCACTGGATGGGGCTGGATGAAAACCTTTGTTCTAAAGTAACACAGAACTCAAGGATGTCATACTAATTCCCAGAGGCTTCTAACCAACTCTTCAGTGAAATCTAGTCCTTCTGAGCCTTCTGCCTTGGCCCACTGTCATTCCCCCACTAATATCAGTTTCTGGAAGCCTGGCTAAACCCAGTAGCACCAACTATAGGACAGAAAGCTCCTTTGATCTAAACTCACATCCCACAATGCCAATGGAACAAGAAAACAGCATGGCCATGGCTCTCTCTACTTTCTTACGAAAGCTGGTGACCAAGCCAAAGTCCTCTAGCACTCCAGTCTGTAGTTCCAGGTGCCTGGAGCCTCTGGGGGAGCCACCTGATGCTTCGTTCCTGGTAGAGGGGACCCCACAATTGACTGGGTACACAGTGGTACAACCAGGCTGCAGAGGGAAATCTGGGCTTCTGTGAGGACCTGAGCCGGCTACTCAGACTCCAGGAATGGCAGGAATTGGCTATGTGTTCATCTCCCTGAGGTCTTATACAACAAGTTGCAAAATGTGAGATTAGTTCAGTAAATTATTATCTATCCTCAGTGCAACAACGACAATCAGCCATCACAAATGATGCTGTGCGTGAACATCAACAGCCAGGGGGAGAGGATCCCCACCCATTCTTACATGAAAAAGTGGGTTACCAAAATGTGTTTAGAGAGACACTCATGGATGCCTAAGTACAGGAGCAAAGAACTATTCAGGTCTATTTTTTTTTTCTTTGTTGTCTTTCTAAATTTCTTTTTTCCTTTTTGATACCAGGAATCAAACTCAGGACCTTGCTCTTGCCAGGCAGGTGCTTGTGCCACTGAGCTACATCCTGGGCCTGTCTCACAATTTCTCTTTTGAAACACATACTGGCTTTGTAATAAGAAGAAAGGTCATTTTAATTTGAAGAATGCAGATGTTTAGTCAGATACTCTGCAGCCTCTGAGCTTCTTGCACCGCCACCCCCTTCTCCCCGATGGCCCCCAAGCTCCTCACCCAGAGTACTGAAGGCAGACAGAAGGGCAGGAGGGGTCCCGGAGGGTGGCGGCCACACTCACCTGTCTGTGTGAGCTCTCCCATCTCACACAGAGGGTGGTTGGGGAAAGGAGGCAGGGAGCTTAAGGGGCTTTCAAAAGCAGTCTCAGGTCCTTTTGACATGTGGCTAACAAAAGCTTCCAGTTTGGGATGGGATGGTTTCCTAGAAGGAAAACACAGAGAATTAGTGGTCCGATTCCCGCACAGTCAGACTGCAGCTTTTCTTACCACAGCCACAGGCTCTGCTCAGTCATGTTTAAATTCCAATTTCCTGGTCTTGTGGCTGCACGTAAAAAGCTTTCTCGGCAAGGACGCCCTGGGTCCCTCATCTGTGTCAGGCACGGCACCGGGGGCTCAGTTCTGCCTTCTTGCTGACTGTCCATCACCAGTGGCCCATACGCCAGCCCTGGACAATCCTCAGGTGTCCCCCACCTCAGAGGTACCCTGCCACCTGTCCTCCAACCCTTTTTCTTCATGCTCCTGGCCAGCTCTTCTCTGGGTGGATCCCGGCCCTCACTGGTCTTCCTGCTATTCAGTCAAGGCCTCTGTTCCTGTCTTCTCCACAGTGACAGGAGCTGACCACATGGGCAGTGCTGATGCACTGCAGCTGTTCCACACTGCCATGTGCTGGGAAGACCAGGCATGGCTTGTCCCTCTGTCCTCCCTTGCTGGGTGTCCTTCCTCAGGGCTCTCTCTGCTCCAGTGTGGTCCTGGCCACATGAAGCCAGCACTTCCTTTCCCCCAGTGCACAGAACACCTTGTCTTCACCTGCCCCAGTCCCCTGCCCCCTACCTTTTTCTGAAGTGCCAGGCATTGCATCCAGGGCCTTGAAACTGAGCTACATCTGCAGCCCATTACAATGTTTACAAAGTTACAACAGGGCCTTGCTAAGTTGTCCAAGTTGGGCTTGAACTTGGACCTAGCTACCAGCTAATTAATTAGGACTCTGCAACTCTTTAGAACTGTGCATATACATCTATAGATGAAAGTTTACTTATGAGATCAGAGATTATATTTCTGCTACAGGTATACAAGTAAGTCAAGAGACACCTTATCTTTCTAGCCACTAGTACATATAATTCCCTGGATAATCAAGTGACCTGTCAATATGTATACCTTTCCTTTGAATAATGAAATGGCCTATGAATGTGCACACATCTTCCAGCTCTACAGAAGTAGGTAGGCAGAGTAGCGTGTAACTTAACTGAATATGAATCAGTATAGGAATAGAAGCAAAGATAAATCCTTCTAATGGCAAACCCCTGCTGTCAGAAAGCCCAATTAACTTTGGCAATGCTTTAAACACGGCTGCCAAAATGAGTTTATTATCTTTCAAAAACAGAAAGCTCAAAAAATCCATCTTCTTAAAAATATGTTTTAAAATTATACAATACTAATTCCAACATAAAGTAGAGTCTAACGAATCATTCGGTATAGCTGCAGGGAATTATCTCTTTCCATACAAATAGTGGTTTCTTTTCACTTTGCCTGAGGCCAACACACACCAATGTTTGCAAACCAGGAAATAAAATGTCCAGATCGGTTACAGGGCTACCAATAGGAATCCACATCAGCAAACACCAACCATCTGCAAGGCTCAGAGGTTTTGGCCCAGGCCATTGTGTCTGGCCAGCTGAAGAATTCTGAGGATCGGGGACAGCTTTGTGGCCAGTTTTAGAAACAGAATCTCACTCCTGAAGGTGTCTGCTGGGGCCCATGTTTTCTGAGCACATGACTACTTAATGATGCCTTAGGGTCTCTAATTGTATTCATCAGAGCTTTGTTTTGTGGCATGGAAGGATGAAGATGGGCAGAGGAAAAACTTCTATTACAGAACAGGTAACAAGTGGAGGTACCTTGTTAACAGGAGGAGGTTAACTGAGTCTTGGGACCTGTCATGGACCTGACTGGCCAGACTCTGGCCCCATCTTTGGAGTCCAGAGGGTGCCCAGCGCAGGGTCGGTGCCCTGGCAATCTTTAAGAATGGCTCAGCTCTGCAGGATGCTATCCTCAGACACTGCACGACAGCTGTCATAGCCAACGATATGAGTTACCATGGTATTGCTACAGCACACAGATCTTGACAGAAGTATTAAAGGCCAATGCTGTTATGGGTGAGACTAGTCTGAAATCTTTACCCCTCTTCTTGGGAACTTGGTGCTATCCCACTTCTGAGGTCCTGGAGTTAGGCAGAGCCATAGGACTAAGTATGTGCCAGTTGAAGGGAAGGCTGTGTGCTTGGGTTGAGACCCCTTCACATTCTCTTCCTTCTCTCGGGCCACTTTTTTGTCATGGCAGCAACCAAAGCCACCAACTCACCATGGCTGGAGGATGGGGGAAGCAATAGGCTGGATTCCGGTGCCACCAGGTGTAGTCCTTACCTGAGAGGAACATCACCTCCTGACTTCATCCAAAGACATCAACAGCCTTTCCAATTCTTACGTAGTCCAAAGTGGAGAGTCAAGTGTTACTATTTAAATCCTTCGACTCTAAGCTGGGCGTGGTGGCTCACTCCTGTAGTCCCAGCACTCGGGAGGCTGAGGCAGGAGGATTGGTGCGAGTTCGAGACCAGCCTGGGCTACAAAAGTGAGCTCAAGGCTAGCCTGAACTGCACAGCGAGACCCTGTCTCAAAAAGATAAATCCTTCGACTCTTTCTCTTCAGAGTTCTTACACTTTAACATTCATCCACCGTTCATATCTATTTTTGCCACAAAGCTCCAGGCAGAACCCTGAGGCCCACCAGTGCCTGACCCATGCCTGAGGTCTGCACAGCATGGGACTGGCTGAGAGAGGTGCAAGACCAGCACCGCTCCTTAGCACAGACAGCCTGCCTGGAAGCCGGAAACAGAACCACAGCAGGTTTTAAAAACTGAAGCCATTGAGTCTGTTCTTTCCAATTGCAATCAAATGAAGTTCTAAGCAGATACTTCCAGTGGCCTCTCCTCAATTCTCAGTCTTCTCAGTTCTCTGCACCTTCCGCTCTACATGCAGGGCATTCCTTCCCCCCTCCTCTCCCTAGCACTCTCCTGCTGGTGACTCTCTTCCCAGCTGCCAATGACAGGGCTTTGCTTTCCAGGGCCCTGCTTTTGGGCTCCTGACTTTCTACACATGTTCTGACTGCAATTTCTTTAAAGCTCCCAGCTTCAACGGTGGAATCCCCCAAACCTCTACCTCTTGGCAAGACAGTGCTGCTGAGCCCACCGAGCGCTGCCTGCCAGAAACTGGGCTCCCAAGATGGCTCCCAAGCAGTCCCAGCTTCTGGCTTTGCTTCTGTGCTGTCTATTTTCCGCAAGGGCAGCACTACCCCAACAAGCCTTATTTGATACGGGTGCACTCTCCCCACTCTTGTCTTCCCCAGCCTCACATAAAATCTAGGGATCCTACCTGGATCTGCTCTAAGGCCCAATCCCTCAATTACTGCTGCCACTTTGAGTTGCAACCTTCATCATTTATTCAACAAACATTTGTCACACCCCTTCTACGTTAGGCCCCATCCTAGCTACCTGAGATGTAGCAGCTGTGAACAAAGACAAAATAAAATGCCATCAGGTAGGAGTTTACATTCTCACCTAGGGCAACGGACAATACACACACAAAGACAACCATAAATGTGTGTTAGAAGAACAGCTACCAAGGCAAAAAGAAGGCAGTGAGGGATGTGTGGTAAAAGGATTTCCCTGTCACTTTAATGAGCATGTTCCACACAGACTTTATTGGGGGCCAGGCAGGGAAGAAGCCACAGAAAACACAGGAAGCCTTAGAGGCTGATTTTGGGTGAGAGCTCCGACTCCAAGCATCCTGTAGCAGCATAAACACCAGCAGCAGCTGCCAGCCCAGGCCCGCACTGTGGCTGGCTCAGCTCTTCATCCTCGTCTCCTCACCGCCCAGCTCCCTCTTGCCTTTGTGCCTAGAGCCCTTGCTCCCTCAGAGGGCACCTGATGCATCAGATGGCATGCCCTGCACTCTACACTCAGAGCCAGTGCACTAACTATGGGGACCTCAATGTGCCAAGCCGTGTCCCGCCCTGCTCCATCCAGGTCAACCTCACCACCCAAGGGGCCATCTCTCACCATACTACCAACTTGGCCCTGCACCACCCTCTCCTTGCTCACGCTGGGTCTGGCATCTCCTCTTCATTTGGTTTTTGTGGTACTGGGGATCAAACTCAGGACCCTGCGCTTGCCAGGCAAGCACTTACTCTACTGAGTTATCTCCCTGGCCCCCAGCATCTCCTTTTCTAGTCATCTCTAAAAGTGACAAACCCTTCCATGCCTACATCTTGCTCTTCCACTTTTTTTTGCCCAGTGCAGCTGTCATTTCTACTTGTGATGACTACCGTTCAGTGTAGCTTACCGGGTACCAGGATCCGGCCCATCTCTGGAGATTAGTGTGGGCTCCCTGAGGCCAGGGACAGCCTGCCCTCTGTGATCCACAGAACCCTACTCTGCCCTGTCCCCTGGCAGGTCGGACAGCACTGGCGCTGTTGGCATTCAGCATGCCTGGCTCTTCTAGCCCCAGGTCCTTTGCACTTGCAACTCCTTCTGTCTGGAAATTTGTTCCCGGATTTCTATAGAGTGTCCTTTACTTCATTTACAGCCTACTCAGGTGCTGCCTTCGGGGTCATGAGACAGACAGTACCTAGCATATGGCAGAAATATAAAACTAAAATTTGCTGAATGCCAAGGTCAATATTTTTCTTCTTTGGATACAGAGAAGGGTATTTGATTCATACTTTATTCATATAAAAATATATTTACTAACCACAGTTAAATACATGGCTAATGACCTTAAAGCTGGCTAAGCATAGTACGATGAGAGCAAAAATAACATCTGTCTCATAAAGCACACAGCATTTGTGGAGAGGCAGCTTTTAGTCCAAAAGCCCTGAGACGCATGGGATGGGCTGATGTGGACAGAGCCAGGCAGTGGCTGACCTGTTGGGACAAGCTTCTGGAAGACTGAGCTGAAGACCTCCCCACCTACTGGCTCAGATAGCTCCTTTCCTGGACTCGAGTAATGGCACCTTACCTACCATGAGGAGGTCACAGAACCACCAACTTAGGAGTAGCTGGAAAGACAGCAGGCGAGGCAGGACCCAGATCCCACATCCTGGGGGGCTGCTGGCCTAGAGGTGGCCCACTGCCCTGGGGTTCCTGCTCACACCAAGTCCATGTTTACAGGAATTAGTCAACTGTTATTATGTTTAAAGATGCAACTGATTAAATGACACTGAGCACACTGATCTTCCATATCTGCAAAGGTTGCAATCTAAGGTTCCCAGGGCTGCTAAAACTGCAGGTTGCATCAAACCATTTGTGTACTATATTTTCTATACATGCACACATATAATACAGCTGAAGTTAGAAGTTAGGCACCTATGATATGGTTCAATTTATTAAAAAAGTCAACAACACCATCAATAATAGAAGGGAATGGTTATAACAACATATGGTAATGCAAGTTAGGTGAATGTATTCTTCTGCATTTCCTGAATTTTCCATTAAATATTTCTGGACTACTGTTGACCATAGATAACCTAAACTGTGGAGAGCAAGTCCTTGGATCAGGGGGACTACAGTAATTAAACAGACACACTCTGCCCTCTTCCACAGACCATTTAAAGTAGCTCCTGCAGATGCAGGCTGGGCAACACAATGACGATAAGGCGCGGGAAGATGACACTGGCAGCCATGGCTCCTCCAGAGGGTTCTGCCACTGAGGTGACCACATAAAGGGCCTCGTGACTTAGCCTGGTGACCATGTTCATTGAAGAGAGGGAAAGTGGCAAGGCCCTGAAGGCCTCCAGGCTGATGAGGGCAATGATGTACAGTGATGGGGTCTTTGGTGTGGCACAGCCTGAATGCTTTAGCTCTTAATCTTATGTGGAACTCATGAGGGTGATGTAAGGGAGATATTACTATCTTTGTTTCAGAATAGAGTAAGAGGCCCAGAGAGGGAAATGCTTTGCCCAATGTCAAACAAGCTACAAAGGTTTCAGGAATTCTATGGCCATAGCTCAAATCCATCCTAGAGCACATGGCAGGAACACATAGGAGGCACTCACGTCCTGTGATTTTTACTATGCTCATTCTGCAGTGTTCCTGTTGCTGTGACAAATACTCAACCCCCAAAGTGGAAGGAGGAGAGGTTTATTTTATTTGTATAGGTTTCAGTCCATGGTCAGCTAGTTCCAAAGTGGACTGGCATGGTAGAGGGGCATCACAGAGGAGAAACAGTTCATGGTAAGGCGGAATGCAGCAAGTAGCAGCAGCATGCCTTCTCTTTTTCCTTTTATATTTCATGTGGGCTGTAAGACTATTGACTAATACCACTTACAACCAAGATGGAGATCCCATGGTTGGAATAGGCAGAAGATGGAAATTGATCATATGTGCAAGGGCAGGACAAGGCCATGGTACCTAAAGTAAGGAAGCTGCCTCAGTCTTGAGGAGAGTATACTGCCTGGACAATGTCAGTCACTGGTCACCAGGCAACCTTGTGCCTCGTGATACTAACTTATCAAGAATATAAATAAATGTCCCTACTGTTGATGTTAGGGTCCTCTGCCCATCAAGCAAACAAGCCTCCACCTGAACCCAGCCAGCGCTTGTCTCTTGTCTGTCTTTTCCTCATTCCTGCCACCATTTCTCCCTAGGGTCCAGCGAGTGACCAGAGAGCCCGTACACTCTGGTGCCTGAACAGGGCATCCAGTGAGACATAAGTTGGAGGCAGGAACGCTGCACACAACAGGGGAGGGAAGCAAACTGGTGAGAGTCAACGTTCAGCACTGGTGTGCAGGCAGTATCGGCACCTCGGGCGTACAGTCTGGGGATGGAGGCCTATTAGGGCCAGAAGTGGGTTCACTCGAGCCACAAAGATAAATGTGCTTACAGAGAAGCCAAAGGAGAATGTTAGAATTAAAAATGACATGGTCTCAAGAACCACAGATGTTCATAGATGTATATATATATAAAGTTCATTGTTTTTTAGAGCAATATGAAGGACCTAGCATGGAGTACTATCTTAAAATCAAGTCCTGAGTGGAAAAAGGAGAGTGAAACAAAGGTGCTACCAATAGATCTTGAACCCTTTGCTCAATTAGTTTAAAAAGGATAAAAATTCTTTTAAATTGTGAGTGGCTAGTTCCAAGCCGTGCAGCAGGGGTGGGGGAGGGGCATAAACTGGGCTCAGGGAGGACCTCAGGCTCTGGTCCTAGGCAGACCCAGCTGGGAATTCCCAGTCACCTGTGTGATCACGTGCCTGGTTTAGCACCAAGTATACTCCTGTATGCCTGGGGCTGACTGAATAGGAGGGTACTGGCTGCGGCGTGATGTGGCTCTTGCCTTCGTGTTTGCTGTGTGTGCTATTGGCTCCGGAAACTTACTCGGCTCAAAAGAGTGCCTGTGCTTGAAATCCGGGCCAAAAGTGGAACATCCGGCAGCGAGAGCAAAGGTGACGCCTGGCACACATAGTGGCTGTGTGCAGCGGCCTTGTTGGCTACAAGGCCATAACCCCTGGGGAGGGGAACATGGGCGAGGGAGCCCACTGCTAGTACTAAGACAAGCAAGCCATTGCTAGGAACTCCTCTGGCCCTGAAGTAGCGGAGTAAAAGTCGCAGAGGCAGAGTCCCAATACCAAGAGGTCTCCAGGTTTTGGCTGGTGTTGGTGCTGATTAGGTAGGGAAATCAAGTTTATGATTCAGTCTACTTAAAACACTGCTGCAATCACTTCAGACTCTCATATCACTCAATTGGGCATTGTTTCTTTGACAAAAAAAAAAAAAAAATTATAAATAAAAAAGGATGTATTGGGTAAAAAAACAGGAACAAATTATTTAAAAGAAAAGAAAATAGTGTCTAGAGGGCCTTCAGATACAAGTGTGGATGCCTCCAGGTATGGCAGCTACAGGCCCACAGTAACAAGGCACTAGACTGCTGAACTGGAGGGATGCGAAGGGCCATTCCACAGGGAACGGGGACTATAGCCTTGCAGGAAACAGAGCAGTGCTCTTTCCATTACAACTGAAGTCTTAACATTTTTTCTGTAAAGTGATTAGTTTAAAAAGTGGTTTCCATCCTCAAGATAAGACCATTTTGCCTTTAGTTAAAAACAAAGACTTTCCTAAGATTTACAATAATGGGAATATTTTTAAAGATTATTTAAAGTTCTTTTGGTTCCTAAGAAGTCTGATTGTCTGTTTTACAGTCCTAAATTAAATTGGTATAGAAACACTTTAATGTTTTACAAACAGATATAAAGGTTTGGAGTATGGTCTGAAAACAATGATTTTTAAATCACTTTATTTTGGCACCCCATTTACATGGTGGCAGGTCCAGGGGACTCCAAGGGGGTGTAACTATGATAACTTCTTCATGTTTGGGTCAACATATCCAGTGAAGATGTACTGTGTCCCATACTGTTAAGATCAACACAAAATGTTTTTCCGACCTTATCTGGTAATATTAATCAATTCCATCCAGATTTTAGGCTAATGTCTCTGGTGGTATTGTCATTATCCTTCAGATAAGTTAAATTTATTTGCTTTTTTTCATAGATGAGCCACATATTAGGTGAAGGGAGGCTATGTGGTGGCTTCTCCTCCAAAATATAGAGTGCAGGTTTCTCACTATACAATCAATTACAAAAGCAAAAGAGTGACTCAATCTTTTTCACTTCCCTTTTCAATATAGTATTAAATTTAAAAATTTTATATATGATGGCGGCATAGCAACAGAAAGAAAACTCAATCAGGTAAAGCAAAAACAAACAAACAAATGAACAAAAACACAAAAAACTGATCTGTGGTAGAGGGTGTGCTTGTGCTTTTCCAGAGAATGCTGAGGAACATATTTGGGTTCCAGAATATGCTACGGGCTTAGAACCTGACACCAGATCTGGAGAAGAAGTTGACACAAATTAGGTTAGATTCAACTTGCAGCCTATTGAAGGAACTGACAAAATTGGAAATCTAAGGTCTAACCAGGTGATAGAGTATAGAGAGACAACTGAGCAGAAAGGTACTAATATTTTTATGACAAAAGAAAATATAAAAATATACATATTATTTATAGATAAAATATTCTATTCCTTCCAATTTCCGATAAGAGATCTCTATCAGTTGACAAGTGACAAAATCTGATTAGTCTACTTATAATTACAAATTTCTAAAAATTATAATAGAGTTACTATAGTTCAATTTGGTCAAGAATATATTTGAAGGTTGGGGTGATAGTTCAGCAGCATAAGTGCCTGCCTGGCAAGCACAAGGTCCCAAGTTCAATCCCCAGTACCACAAAAAAACCCAAACCAAAACAAAAACATTTGAGTGCACTCTGATTTTGTAAAGATGTTGTTTGTGTTTGTTTACATGTTTTGATGTCATTCTGTGAACAGCTGTTCCTCCTCTCATTTGAGCTCAACAATCTTCTCTTTTATCATCAGTTTATAATACAATTTGGGATATACAGTTAAAAGCATGCTTTCTCCTGAACTACCAGCTGGTCTAAGTGATTAAAAAAATTGGTTTATTCACAGGTCATCAAAACCAATTTAGATAATTGACAAAAATTCCATATGGGGGAATGAATTCTTGGACAAGACTCCAATTAGTGAATAGAAGAGTGGCCAACTTTTGTTCATTAATAAGGAGCACTCAGTAATCTCTATCGTCTCTTGGAAGACACCCCCAATAATTTGTTCATTGGAAAAGATAAAGTTTTTCAGAAAAACTATAGTAAGCTTTTCTCACAAAAGATGCTTTTGATACAAAATTAAATTAAGAAACAACGGGGGCTGGGAAGGTAGCTTGGCATTCTAAATGCCTGCCTGACAAGCACAAGGACCCAAGTTCAATTCCCTGTTGGCTCAGGAACCCTGGGCGTGTTATGCTATATGAGATCCCATACCAAATAAATAAATCAACAAAAGGTTAAAAAAAGAGGAAGAAATAATGGTTTTCACACGTATATGGTAATTCACTATTGTTAATTTCATGATATATTAAATTCACCATGGTATTCATGGTTCTGAATGTACAGGGCTTCCAAAATGTAAAACAAGGATCGCTTACTATGGTAAGACTTTTCTTTCTGATTCAGACCTTTGCTTTTAACAAAAAACTTGTGATGTATATCCCATTAAAGGACAACAAATTAGGTAAAAGCTTCTTATGTATTAGAGATGACTGATTAAAAGGGTTATGTCATGACAAAATGAAAATTTAAGTATGTTATAAAATGTCATCAGGATTATCATGCTGAAATGTTATATAGTTTTGATTTCTAAATTTCTGTATAAAATATATAGTTATTGTTTGTTAACATTCAGTAAGGATTTAAATATCAGAATATCAATGATTATTAGAAAATAACAATTCCATTTTATGTTCTGCCTCCATTATAGGGTAAAGTCATTAAGCTTCTCTTCTGGACGTTTAATAACTGAGGTTTAGAGACCAAAAATTAGAGAGATAGATGGGCTAAGAAGATAGTCAATATTTTGGCCCTAGACCACCAAGGTCATGGGAGAACCTCTGCTGTGACCCGTAGCTCAGCTCAATCCCTGAGTTTCTGATCAAGGAGATTATGGGACCACAGGGGACAGTGATTCTATGATGTATAGTGTACCTAAGGAGATCACCTGGGGAGTGAAAACTACCTCTCCAGCTTTCCTAGGAAGCCAACAATGGCTGTGACTCACCCAGATGGTTGACACTAACAGAAGATCTAAGAGGTGCTGTCCTTGGCTCCAAGGTGAATCCTGAGGAATTTTAACTGATCTTGATAGCAGGTCTCATCTTAACTTCACCTTTTTTTTTTTTGGTACCTGGGCTCATACTCAGGACTTTGAGCTTGCCAGGTGCTTATGCTGCTGAGCTATCTTGCTGTCCCCTTAACTTGGTCTTAACCATCCAGCAAAAAAGTATAATCATGGGATGTGGAAAGCAATGCCATAACAATATGCTAGCTGTAAAAGGTTCAAATCAATAAAAATTTCTGATTGAGAGCTGTACTGTTAGCTCACTATTGTTAAGGATTATTAGGCTGCAAAGGGTTAAACTGCTGTCTACATGTACCAAAAATCTTTGTACTGGAAATCTTTAGCCTAAATGAATAAGTGCATCAAGAATGAAAACGTTTTCAACAGAGTTCTCCAAACACAGCTTCCCCAACTGCAACTGAATGCTCATCATTGACACAACGAGACAGAAAAGGATGCGAGATGCTGGGAGGAGCTCAAGCTGGAAAGTGGTCACTTGTGTGAAGGCAGGACAAGGCCACAGTGCCTAAAGCAGTCAAACTGCCTCAGTCTTGAGAAAAGCATCCTGCCTGGCCAATGTCAGCTATTGGTTGTTAGGCAACCTTGAGTCTTTTGATACTAACGTTGTAAGAGTATAAATAAATGCCCCTACTGTTGTTAGGGTCCTTTGCCCATCAAGCAAACAGGCCTACACCTGACCTCAGCTCTCATCTCTTTATCTTTTCTTCATTCCTGCTACCGTTTTACCCTAGGTACATGGAGAGATCAGCAAGTCCCTACATTCCACCATCACACACTGTTAATCCCAGTACTGCACCCTTAATCCATACCACACATCTTCAATCCAGCCACCCCCCAAAAGCCCCAGCTATGACTGCAAGAGGTGTTGGGGACCATCTACACAGCAAATGCCACAGCAGATGTCTGATGGCTCTTCTACGTCAGGCTCCGAGGGGGTCTGGGGAAATGGAGCAGCTGGGCCCTGGAGGAGCCTGTAGTCTGGAGAGGGTGGAGACAAGTGTAAGCCCTGTTCTCTGCTGGGTACTCTCACCAATGAGCCCCTCTCCGAGAAGAGACAGAGTGGACTCCCAGACCTTGTAGCAACACCTGGCTAGTGTTGGGGGAGACACCTGGTCTGAGCCAAGCCATTCAAATTCTCCTTGCTAGGATTATACAGCCCAGCTAAGAAGAGAGCAAACACTGCTGGCTACTGGGGCAGAAGCATGCCACTGAAGTGACCCTGTGTCCTCCTGGCTCAGGGTCCTAGTGCTCCACCTTTCTTCAGGTATTCAAATGGCCATTTCCATCCAGAGTGCAATAGCACAGCTATGCTAGTTGCTTTGTGTCATCCTTGTGCAAAGGTCATTCTATATCTGAAGAATGGTTGAAAAAGATGTGGTATTTTTATACAATGGAATACTACTCAGCTATGAAGAATGATAAACTAGAAGACTTCATATATAAGTGGATGTATCTTGAACATATACTCATAAGAGAAATAAACCAACCTACATGTGTAAATATCATATAGTCTCCCTAGTGTAAGAACCCAAAAGAAGAAATAAAAATGGAGAGGCATAACACAGCTGAATGGAAATCAAGGACTTAAGGGTTAAACAATGAAGTGTCTGCAAGCATAAAAGATAGGAGACATGGCAGGAGCAAAACCATACACTTATATACACAGGATGAATTAGATAATGGTCCTAGGAACCACAAACATATTTTTTTGCACTGAGGACAGCAATGGGTAACACTAAAATTATGCTTGGAATGCCTGTCATTCTAGTCTTTTAGATTTGTGCTGCTACTAATGTAATTTTACTTACTGCTATACTCTCTTTCAAGTCAATGATTGGTTTACAAGAAAATAAAAAAAAGGTCTTAAAGGAGAGTAAGAGAATAGGAAAGATGTCATAGGATTGAGGGGCTACAATTGGTATATGCTTAGAAATTTCTGTGTAAAGATATATAACTGCTTTTATCACATTCTATAGGGATTTATTAGAATATCAATGAATGATGGAAAATACCAATTCAAGTTAAATGTAAGATGTTTGATATTCAGAAAGACAGTGATGTTAAACTCAAGTACCTATGTTATAGAGTAACAGTATCATGAAGCTTCTCTTCTGGAGGGTTAAGAATGTAAGTTTATAAAGTTAGAGAAAAAGAAGGGCTACAAGATTAGCCAATATTTTGGCCCTAGCTCTTCAAGGTCAGTGAGAACTCAGGACATAAGAGAATCTGTGCTGTGACATCCTATAACTCAGTGGTTTCCCAAATTTTCTGTTCAAGGAGATTGTGGGGCCACAGAGGAAAGGGATTGACAATGTATAGTGTGCTTAAGGAGAGTCACCTAGAGAGAAAACACTCTCTCAGGCTTTCACAGAGAGCAAACTGGTCAAGCAATGACTGTGACTCATCCAGAGGGCTGGCACTGACTATAGATCTACAAAGCACTGTACATAGTTTCAAGGTAAGTTCTGAGGGGATTTGACTGACCTTGGGAGATACAAAAGTTACATGTTCTGTTATACAGGTCTTGCTTTAACTTGCCTTCATCACCCAGCAGAAAAGTTTAACCATGAGGCATAAAACATAAAGCTAGATTAACATGTTGAGCTGTAAAAGGCTTAAATCAACAGCTTCTGACATTGCTAGTTCTGCCAATAACCCACTACGATTATGGAATACTGGGCTATGTATACAACTACTTTCTCTTAGTTCAATGAAAAGAAATTTTTATATCAATAATGATTAGAAGAATTATGTCTACATCCTATGCTCTGTTTAACTGTACACAATGACAACAATATGCATTGTATCAATTATTGGGAATGTACTACTAATGTGTTTTTGAACATGCCACACTGTTATTTCTCATTAAAAGGAAAAAAAAAAAAAAAAAAAAAAGGCCATTCTAATCTTCTCCAAACATTCCAATTTTAGTATATGTGCCGTTGAAGCAAGCACTCTGCCAGCTGTTAGCATGCTGAAATTTAGCACTGCTGAATGGAGAAGCCACTTCCCCGGTGAGTCCCCCACCCCACTCCACATGCTTGAGCACATGCCCCAGGCCCAGACACCAAAGGGGCAGTCCCCAGCACAAGTGACCTTCACCCTTGCCTCAGCACCAAGGCCACTGGAGAGGTGGCTCTGGTCCTGACTCTGACCTTGTGTGCTATGTCACCCTTACTGTGCAGCTCCTGTGCTGTGTGAGTCAGGCATGGTCAGCAGCCAACAGAGCTGCAGAGTCACTCCAGCATGGATACACCAGCGGAGGCTTCCCAGAGGAGGGGGACCCTCACAAGGAGCGCCTCAGAGGGCTAGCTATAGGAGTTGGCCAAGCAGGTATGGAGGACAGGAAAGTACAGCAGGCAGAAAGGTAAGAAGGAAGGGATCCAGCAAGATGTGGGCGACTGAAGGGCAGAGGAGCTCAGGGGAGAGCCTGGAAATGAAGGCTAGAGGGCGAGGACTCAGCCCAGAGTGAAAGATGGGGTTTGTATAGTCCTCGTAGTGGGCTGGATACCACCCAACATGTTTTCTCACCCCAAAGCATGGGCTGGATGTCTCCGCTGAAGGTAGAAGACACGAGTAGCAGCTGGCCAGCACGGTGATCTCAGTGTGAGGGAAGGCATGGAAGAGCCTTGTGCCATTTTCACATGAGGGGTTGCTTACTCTTCCCCACACTGGCAGCCAGCAAAGAGTTAATCCAAAGTCCCTAGATTTATGTCATTTTTTAAAAAGAGCCAGGGAAGGGGCAAGGCACTGCATAGTTGCACCAGGCTGGCCCTGCCCCAGGCAAGTGGGCACTCCAAGAACATTCCATCAAACTAACATCTCCGCAGTGAACACTGCCTTCCATCTCCCGAACTTGACTAAGTAAGCTCTTCTCAGGATGCTAGGCGCCCCCAGACACATTCACTCCGGCCAGGCCCATCAATTTATAGGTAACGGTGCTTCTAACCCTAGGGCATGCTGCTTCCTTATGTGCACTTTCAGTTCTCGGTTCAATTAGTTTTCATCCTAATGGCTTTCCACCAAGACCAAATTGCCTCTGTGGCTGTGAAAAATTAAATGGCTGGAATACTGCGTCACACGCACGCAGCTCTGCAGCTGCCAGCACACCTTCTGGTGGATCACATCCCTTCCTTCCTGCCTCCCTCCAGCAGCAGCAGCTCCACCAAGGCACTTTCCTAGGACCCCCAGGACAACTGTGCTGGGTCCGAGGACTCCTAACCCAGTGCTCACTGCACTGATCCCAGTTTCCTCAAAGTGAAGAAGAGCGAGATGGGAGGACAGGCCTCAGACTGAACTCAGTCCCGTTTACCTGAGGTGCCTCATACAGCTGTCCCCATCTTCATGGGCTTCGTCTTTTCAGCTGTACAGTGGCATTCAATGCTCTGAAGGCCAGGCTTCTCCAAATAGGATGTACTGACCAAGGACTAGTCCCTTTCCTGCTCTCTCATTCCCCACAGAAGGAAAAAATCAGGTGCTGGAAAGTGACATTTAGAAGAAATGCAATGTACCTGTTAGCCACCAGAGTGCAGTCAATGTCCAGTCGCTTGGTTTTGGGAATGGCGTACAGGGGGTACCTGTCCCCATGGCGAATCAACACCTGCACAGAGATCAGCTTAAAATGATGTGGAGCATGGCCTGGAGGAGAGAAACACATTGGTCATTATTTAGTAAATGTCACACCTTTTCAGAAGTGCTGAGGGAGAGACCTGGCCATCCCCTGCCAGGACTCAAGAGGAGGTCGCAGCAGGGAATGCTAAGAGCCCGAATAGCTATTACCTAGGGGCCCAGGCCATGGGCAGTGCCGCTCTGAGGAGGAGCCTGCAGAGGTGTGACAGAGAAATGCCCATCCCAGGCCTCAGGACAGGACAGGGAGGTGCTGGGGTGTGGTCTGGCTGAAGTAAGAGGTGGGCAGAGCCTGAACACAGCCTCCCCCACGTGCAGATTGCGGGAGGCACATGCAGGGACCAAGGAAACAGTAGCCTCAGCTTTAAATCCTTTCTGAAACATAGCAGGGCATGAAGAAAGACTCCATACCATCCCTGATAGCTAGCTACCCAAGGTCATCTCTCCACTTCGCTGATGACACCGCGGGGATCATGATAACGGGAAGCACTCAGGGGCCACATGTGACCTGGGTGCCATGCAAAGCACTTAGGTAGGCACTGTGTCACCTAACCACTGAGCTCTACTGCTCAGAGAGCTGAACTCCACGTGGGCACCATCTTGTGCAGGGTGGTGCAGCCTGGCATACCTTCCATGCTGCGCTCGGCCACACTTGGGACATTACAGTAGAGAAGAGCTTCATGCACGGGGTCGGCCACCCGGGGCTCCATCACCGGGTCGGGCAGGATCCGCTTCCGGCTCTTGCTGCTCGTTCCATCTTTCGCTGCCGACATGGGGATTAGGTGGACTGCAAGGACAGCATAGCCCGTCAGGACAGCGCAGCCAACAACCAGGGGGCAGCTGCGGAGGCTTAAGGTGGAGCTGAGCATCACTGTTAACTGTTCCCTCCACAGAAGCAGGGAGGGTCTGAGCGCAGAAGATAGGCGCTTCCCCCTCCTCCGCGGCCTTAGGCCTCGCAGCCCTGCCTGGCTCAGCACTGCCTCTCTGCTCATCAGTAAGTAGGATTACGGTACTGGGGTTGGCCCAGAAAAGTGGAGAACGTGTACTCAATTCTTTTTTTTTTTTTAATTTTTGTGGTACTAGGGATTGAACCCAGGGCCTCACACATGCTCGACCAGTGCTCTATCACCAACTCACCTCCCAACCTCTTTTCTGAGACCAGGTATTGCTAAATGATGCAAACTAACCATGAAACTACAATCCTCCTGCCTCAGCCTTCTGAATAACTGGGGTTACAGGTATGCACCACCATACCTATTTCTGCCCTCGGTCCTTCAGGCCTGATGGCTTCCTCCTGCCTCCCTGACAGTAACAAGGAGGGCATATCTGTGCACAGAGTGCCTGCTAAGTTGCTCGAGGTGAGTGTTTGACGCACCTCTGTTCTTAGCCTCTCGCTGGTCCCAACCACAGCATGTGCCCACTAACCCTCATGAGATCACTGAAGGGAGGTGAGGCCCCAGGGCATGGCTAGGGCACAGAGTCCTGAGCCATGCTCAAGCGTTCACTTCCAGGCCGGCCCTCCCCACCCCATCCCCCGGAGTTGAGTGTGGGTCTTACAGTCTGTTATGTTTGCCCGCCTAGATCCCCTGTGGGATCAGGCCATCACTCATAGAGTCCCTATCCCCAGGTAGGGTGGGCATAAGACTAGAGTTGCAGAGGACACGATGGGCAGCAGGGCTCCTCTTCCTTGCAGGACGTGACGAACAGCACTAGACAGGTTCTTTCTGCTTATGGATGCTGGTCAGCAAGAATGACAGCCGGGCTGCCCCAACCGCCTGACCTTCCCAGACGCCCCTGCCCTGGGGCCCCAATCTTCCTATCTTGGGGAATGTCTTTGTAACACCTCAGATTTTCCAGAACTGCTGTACTCTCAGCAACTAACCTCTGAGGGGAATGCACAAAGTCAGTGTGCCGATGATCTACTTAACTTTTAAAAGGCCTACTTCTTTTTCTGAGAAACACCAAATGGGGGCATGATGCTGGTGCAGTGGGAGGGGCCAAAGGCCCAGGGGCCCAGGCATGGGAGGCCGTAGTGGCTGCTGCAGTGGTCTTTGAGGTCATGGACGTGGCAGAGGCCGGGGCCGAGGCCGCGGGGCTCGTAATGGTAAGGCTGAGGACAAAGAGTGGATTCCTGTCACCAAGCTGAGCCAGCTGGTCAAAGACATGAAGATCAAGTCCTTAGAGGAAATTTATCTTTTTTCCTTACCCATCAAGGAGTCTGAGATTATTGACATTTTCCTGGGCACATCACTCAAGGATGAAGTTCTGCAGATCATGCCTGTGCAGAAGCAAACTCGAGCTGGTCAGTGGACCAGGTTCAAGGCATTTGTCCCCATTGGGGACTACAACAGTTATGTTGGCCTGGTGTAAAGTGTTCCAAGGAAGTAGCCACTGCCATTCGTGGGGCCATCATCTTAGCCAAGCTCTCCATTGTCCCCGTGAGGAGAGGGCACTGGAGAAACAAGATTGGCAAGCCCCACACTGTTCCTTGCAAGGTGGCTGGCTGCTGTGGCTCTGTGTTGGTGCACCTGATCCCTGCCCCCAGAGGTACTGGCATCGTCTCTGCCCCTGTGCCCAAGAAGCTGCTGCTGATGGCTGGAATTGATGACTGCTACACCTCTGTTAGGGGCTGCACTGCTACCTTGGGCAACTTTGCGAATGCCACCTTTGATGCCATCTCCAAGACCTACAGCTATCTGACCCCTGACCTCTGGAAAGAGACTGTGTTCACCAAGTCTCTCTATTAGGAATTCACCGACCATCTTGTGAAAACCCACACTAGAGTCTCTGTCCAGAGGAGTCAAGCTTCAGCAGTAGCTACAACATGAAGGGTTTTTACACAAGAAAAATAAAATGAATTCTGTCAAATAAATAAATAAATAAATAAATGGCCTACTAATCACTATCATATAAATTAATATACATTAATATTCTGAATAGCAGTTAATACAGAGACCAACCACTATCTAAATCAGTTTAAATTCCCTGATAGTTTTTTTTTTTTTTTTTCTCTTTTGGTCTTTTTTAGACAGGGTCTCACTATGCAGTCCAGGCTAGCCTTAAGCTCACTTTTGTAGCCCAGGTTGGTCTTGAACTCACACTGATCCTCCTGTCTCAGCTTCCCAAGTGCTGGGATTACAGTGGTGTACCACCTTGCCCAGCTAAATTCCCTAATACTTCTACATAAGTTTTTTTTTTTTTTTTTTTTTTTTTTTTTTTTTTTTGTCTTTTTGAGACAGGGTCTCACTGTGCAGTTCAGGCTGGCCTTGAGCTAACTTTTGTAGCCCAGGCTGGTCTCGAACTCACAGCGATCCTCCTGCCTCAGCCTCCCGAGTGCTGGGATTACAGGCGTGTGCCACCACGCCCGGCTCTACATAAGTTTTTAATACTTCCTTTTGGTCACTGATGCCATAAACAAAACAGATGCCATAAATAATGATGAAGGACAAACAATACACTGAGAAAAAAATATTTGTAACACATGAGACACACATGTCAATAAGCAGGAAAAGACGCTCAAGGTTATTCATAATTAAAGAAATACAAAATTAAACAAATAATGGGTATGACTGCTTTCCCATCAGACTGGAAAATCATGTTTTCATAATATTCAATAGTGGCAAGAGTGTGAGGAATCAGACAGCTCCGTACATCAGCAGAATGAGTGGGACTGGAACAACTTGGATGGGTTTGGCCGTGTTGTGTTTTATATGTATGTTAGTTTTGTTATTGAAAAAATGATATCAACTTCCATCTTCAAAGATACAGGGTCAAAGAGACTGATGGCAGTGTTGTTTATAATGACAAAAAAGAAGAAATAACTGAAACACCCCTCATTAACAGAAAAGAATGTTTCATCCAAACTATATTAGATTCCACCCCGCTAAAAAGAATGGAACAGAATCAAAGATAAACTGAGTGAAGTGAATGAACGAAGCCACAGTATACTAATAGGATCCTTTTAAAGAAAAAACACTATAAATATTCAGGCATATATTATGTAAATGCCCAGAGAAGTGTCTAGAAGGATCTCCCTCCTGACATGGGTGGTTTCCTCTGAAGAATGGATGGAATGAGATGTGAAAATGTATTTTTGTCTGTTTTTGCATAATATGTACATTTTTATATACCCACAACATGTTTACATATCTGTATTACATTAGATGCAAGTTATATGTACTGTACATATGTGTGTACATGCATTATTTGTGTTAAGAAAACAACAGTTGGGAAGCTACAGAACTGGCCCTTCATCAGCAGAAAATTAGCCCTTTGGCTGCAACCTGAGTTACCTTTGCCCCATAGCTAGAACATGCTAGAAAGGCTAACACACAGCTCAGGTATGTGGAGCTAATTTACTATTGCAGGTTTAGTGTCAGAGATTATGAAACAGCAGGCATCTCATGGTGTGGCCAAGTGGTTGGACCTCAGCTGAGTGGCACCCTCAGTCCTTGACTCTATGGAATCTACATTCGGGCCCTTGGCCATGCTTATGGTGCATTCTTTGTATTCATAGGCCTGGGAAAGGTGCAGCTAAGGAGATCTCATAAGACAACTGGCAGAAGGACAGCAGGGGGCAGTCTGGGTTCCTGACTGTCCCTGGCCCATCTGTAAGGCCGAGTGTGAAAGCCCTTGGGAGCTGACATTTGGGACCCACAGTGGTTGGCTCCAAATGACCTTTGCATGATTCAAGGAAGAGGTGATTTGAAAGCCACAGATAAAGGTTTGGTCATCATCAGAAGGAGGCCTTCCATCCAGCCAGATTTTATTTGCTCTTTCCTCTGGGGCCTGTGATTATTGGCCTTGTTCATTGGTTCAAATTGCTGAGATCACTCTGGGCTCTGTGTGCCTTGCCAGTCACCAGAACTCATTTTCAGTCCACAGGGGCCTCTGTGTGCAGCCTCCAGCTACTGACATTCTTAAGTAGCTCTGAAGCCCAGACACAGAGGGTCAGGCTGATACTGGTGGAGGTGAGAAGTCCCCCAGCTCCATCTGGACCCTGAGGATTTGAGGTGCTCAGAGCCAGCCCTGCTGCACGTTTCTCATCCATGCTAGCTGTTTGCTTGCAACTCTTACCTCACCCTACCCTGCCTTCTGTACCTGACCCACTCTACAACCTGTGTCTGGAGCCATCTCCTCCAGGAAGCCTACTCTAAATCTCAGGAGGTTTCCACACCCCCGCTTCTAGGAGCCCTCCCAATTCTGCCTGCTGTTAGCCTCACACAACAGTATGCATAACTGAGGGTGTTCTAATTAGTCACACCAGCATTCCAAACATTCAGAGGGCTAAGACCAGGCCTCTTGCATGTTTAAGTCCATCACTGACTGGCAGCTGACAGGCCTTCCAACCAGGCTTGCTATACTGAAGGTCTGTTCTGATCCCAGTACTGTGTTCCATGCTTTTGTTTTTTTTAATTTTTAAAAATTTTAAAATTAGTATGGGGCCCAGCGGGATGGCTCTGTGGTCTAAAGCCCCTGCTTGGGCTGAGCCGGCCATAAAATTAGTATGTATATGGTATAGGGTCTTGCTATGCAGCTTGGACTCATAGTGATCTCCTGTTTCAGCCTCCACAGTGTTGGGATTACTGACATGCACCACCACGCCCCATTTTGGTGGCTGGCTTGGCAGGTCTAGGACAGGGCCAGCATGGCATGTGGTTCTAGGAATTGAGCCTGGTCCTTGTGCTTGCCAGGCAGGGGCTTAGACCACTGAACTATGTCCCTAACCCTCCATGCTTTTTTGTACTGAGGATCAAACCCAGGTAACTATGTCCTTGGCTTTTTTCTTATTTTGAGATAGCATCTTGCTAATCTGCCCAGGTATATCCAGTGTATGTCACACTCCAGGCTTGCCCTGTGCTTTTCATGGAAGAGCTCATTGATTCCTCATGTAAGCACCAGGGAAAGTGGTTATCCTCACATCCCAGAGGTGGGTGGTGCAGCGCAGACCAACAAGGTGGACAGGAGCCAGCAAGCTGGTGCCAGGTAAGCCTCTGGTCCCCAGGAAAGCTGCAGGCTGGCACACAGGCAGGAGCCTGCAGGCTGGCACTGCCTCTGCCCTAGCACTCAGCCCCTTGCTCTATATGCTCGTTGGGACTGGCCTTGCTTTTCAGACAAAGGGAGTTGAGAGACAGACATGGAAGCCGGCTGGGAAGATGGGAGACAGTCTAGCCCAGGGACTCTGGGTCTCTGCTTGTCCCAGTGTCTGAGACCCCAGATCTTGTAGTTGCCTCATGGGACCATTAGAAACTCTGGTGACCCCAAGCAGGTGAGAACAGCTCAGACATCATCAGGCAAGAGAAATGGGCTCTGGAGCCTTAGTGTCAGAGTGGACAAGTTGGTGCAAGGAGCGCAAGTTCATTACATAAGTAGAAAAAACCCTGGCATCTCATAAGAGCCCTGGGGTCACAGTGCCACCATAGCCAATGTGAATAAAAACAGAGGTATCCTTTCCTGATGATTAAAGCTGTATCAGAGGACATGCCCTTTCTCTATGGTATGAATACAAGCAGATGGGATGATTTATATCGGCTAACCTATCTTCATCTCTTCCTTCCTGTCCATATATCTATAATCTTTCTCATGTAAAGATGCTGACAGGATCTCAGTCTCAAATAAATGGCAGAGAATGTTACCTCAAAGGCATCTCCTTGGGCAGAAGCAATTAGTACACGTCTCTCCATTTGACTCACCAGACGAGCACGGGGTATTTTTGCTGACGTTATTAGTGAACACCCCCAAAGTTGTGACTCAGGTTCAAGCCAATCTGACTCATTCTGCTTTTTCTAACTCTGGTCCTCATCCTAGGAAGAGACCCCAGAAGCCAGGCATGGACTTGGGGAGTAGATCAAAGGGCTCGCCTGAGGTCCTGCAGCCTGCAAGCCCAGGCCTGTTAACTAGCTCCTCATGCCTAGGGTCTATGTACCTGTTTGCAGTCACCTGCCACTTATTTAGTAAGAGATGGGGAACAGAAAGCATTCTACTATAAGGAGGAAATGTCCTTGTCAATCATGGTGCACCTGGATTCCCTAGCCATGGGTTTTTAAATTTTTCTATAAAATGTTTTATTTATTTGCTACAGGGTCTCACTATGCAGCTCAGGCTCATAGTGATCCTCCTATCTCAACCTCTCCAGTGCTGAAATGACACATACAAGCCACCAGACACAGTTCTGGGGGACCAGCGCAACATGTGGTCCTGGGGATCAAATCCAGATCTTTGTGCTTGCTGAGCAGGCCACTGAGCTATCTCCTCAGCCATGGGCCTGTGTTTTGGGAATGGCTCAGATATAAAGGCAACACTGAGAAGTCACTATGAGTGGTCAACAACAGTTTCAGGCAAAAATAACTGATCCAGAAGCCAGAACAACGCACTATGAGGAGATGTTTCACCTAAAGATGATCTCCTTATCTAGGCTTTTGTTTATTTTCCTGATGATCCCACAGAGTAGGGAAAAAGAAGAAAAGAGCCCAGAGTCAGGAGCAGATCAGAGATTAATAGCATGGGTAAACCAGGCACGAGTGGTTTTAGGCCTCAGGCTTTAGGCCACCTTAGTTGTCCCTGCAGCCTCAGTGGCCTGCTACCAGCTTGTTATTTGGGTGTCATTTTGATTCACACAAAGACAGCTCAGTGTCCCTTGCCAAGCATCCAGGCCAATGCCTATGGTCACAGTTCACCTTCCCATATCAAGGCCCTGAGCAGGAAAAGAGAACTAAATCTACCTGTATCCCTGGCCTCTTTCCACCAACACTTGCCTTAATCTCTGCATGTGAGCCCTCAAAGGTACCCAGCATTGACTTGGGGCAGGTGTGGCTGGGATAGCTTGCCACTCTCCCTCCTTCTGTGGGACAGTTCACACATCACGGGGACTGGTTCTTCCCCAGGGCCACCCCATCTGAGACCCTATTTTATAATGGGAGTCAGGTGGTGTCCAGACCTCTCACCATCCCCATGTTTGTGTGACTTGGTAGTCACCTCCTCCACTGACTACACAGATACTTTGTAGATTAAACTTAGGCAACAGGAACTCACCAGTCTCCTAGGAAATGTGCACAGAGGTCTACAGCATGGGCTTAACTTTGTCTGTGTGCTCAACTGCCCCAGAAATCATGCCATTGACTACACTGACAAAGAACCTGCTGCATCCAAGGGCTGGCCCCACCATATGCTTTTTTATCTTCCAAGCTCTGAGGCTTGCTGTTATGGTTTGTGTCTAGTTGTCCCGCCAAGGCCTCATGCAATCATGGGGCGGGGACTTCTAGAATTTGAGACTTGACTCATGATCCACTCGATTATGTGTTTTAGTACCGGTGGGATTATGGGTCTGAGTACTGCTGGGGTTATGGGTGTGGCCTAAGGTGAGGCAGAGAGCCTGAATGTAATATAAAGAGAGGCAGAGAGATAGACTCTCTATGTTGCTTTCTGCTGCCCTGGCTGGCCAGTTGCTTCTGTCACCATTTTGTTGCTATCCTGCCACCATGAACTGCTGTTCTCTGCCATGTGCCGCTCAGCTTTGAAGCCAGGCAAATATGAACAGAAACCTCCAGTAACTGAGCTAAATAAACCTTTCCTTCCTTTATTTTGGGTGTTGGGTGCTTGTCCCAGCAATGAGTAAAAAGTAACTAAGACACTTGCCTTGCTCTTATTGGGATCTGAACTTCAGGGTGTCACTTTCTTAGGAGGCCATAGTCTCCTACTCCTTGGGACTCACCGAAGTCTGTTCTGTCACTCCTGGTGCCATGGCTGTCCATGGTTATGATCTCCTGCTGAAGGCACAGGTGGCCATGGCTAGGGGGTCATGGGTTCCACTTCTGCCTTGGTGACCTCCTCCCTGTGTGACCTTAGCAAACAACTCTGAGCCAAGAAACCTTATCTTCTGCATCGGCAAAAGAAAGTGATGATGCCTACATGAGGGTGGCGGTGAGGGTGAGGCCAAAAGCCACCTATGAGTGGAATGTGGCAGGGGACCAGGAAATGCCACTTCCAGACCAAGCCCTGAATGGGGCAATTCCCATTCTGTACAGGTGTTCATTGAAAGGTGTTCATTCCCCCTGCAAGCAAGAAAGGATTCTGAGCCCCTGCAGTTATGCCCGTCACAGAAAAGCAAGAAGCCAGCCACCCTTCCCCCGGGCCATCCCAACTCTAGAAGACTTCTATTCCCTTGAGTACATTCAGTCTGTGAGTGATAGCGCCTTCTCTCCTAAGCTTGAAAACCCTCACTCCTGCCGCCTTGTTTCTCCAATGTCCTCCTCCTGATTATTGAGAAGGCTTGGAAACTCTCTCTCCATCATCGGTCTGCCAAAGAATGATGATTTGCACTAACAGTCCATTCCCACAATTCCTCCAGGGCTCCTCAGCCCACTAAATTATCTTAAATGCCCACCCTGTCTCCACCTTGTATGGAATCGAAATGTATGCTATAATTGCCAGAACCACAACACAGCGCCCACAGTTCTGTTATCTGCCTTCAGCCAGATGAGTTTACATGGTGGAATCCAGCTAATCCGGGTAATGGGTGGAAGTTCACATTTGAAGGCTATGAAATGTTTGGTTTTACATGGACAATAATGACCAAACAGAGTCCCTTTGTGATCTAGCCACTTTAGGCTTGTGACACATCACCAACTTTTATTGTGTTCTCCAATTCTTCATGTTGCTTCATAGTGAACCACACTGCAGAAGAATGTAGTAGGCACCTCTGCCGAGCCCAGCCATGAGGGGCCTGAGAACTCAGCACATCCAAGTGGGCAGGTGCTCCACACCCAAGCTGATCTGCAAGCTCTCTTACTCTCCCTGCTGACCCCTCCTCTCTAACATTTGTTATTGGGACATATATTTATCCATCTATTGAGAGAGTATGGTGGCCCCCAGTGTGGCTTGGGCAAAAGCCCCAGTTGCAGCTAGATAGGTAAGGAAACCCCACATTCCTCAGGGGTCTGCGGGTAACTGCTCTGTCAACCCAGTGGACCTACTGGTCTAGATGATGTGGGCCCCAAACCAAATCAAGATGGAGACTGGAAGTAAGAGATGGTGAGAACAGGTCTCAAATAGAAACTATGAAAAGGCCCTGTCTCCATCAGCTTCTTGGGTCTGGGGTGCCCCTGCCCTCACATTTAAAAATCTGATAAATGCTATTATCCTTGCCCATGAGAGCCAGCCACACAATTGTATAAATTTGACTTCTGGGAGTTTACAAGATCTCAGCAATCAGGGAAACAATACAGTCTGTGGGTTCAGGTTACAAAATCAATGTGCTCAGAAATAGGTTTCCAACTTCAGCACCCTTGAGATTGTTCACACATTTAAAAGAAAAAAAAAAGAGAGAGAGAGAGAGAGATCCTTACACTTCATATAAACATGAGTTCATCTTAAAATAGTCATTCACCACTATGGTATAAAAAGAAAAGGGGGAAAATTTAAAAAAATAAAAAAGAAAGGAAAATCACCCATAATCCTTCCCCCACCCCCAGAAAACCCACATGGCACATTTTAATGTCTCTGGTAGCCGAATGCCCTACAAGGGGTAGCTTGTGTTTCTTTGTTTTGTGGTAATACTGGCACAGAGTCATTAAGGTCCAAGCTTGTTTCCAGCTCCTGTAAGAGAAGCAAGTTTACCGTGGGTCACAGGTTTGTCCCTGAGGCCAGAAAACCAATGTTAGCAAGTGGCCTGGGGCTGGCTGCCTTCTGGGTAAAGCGTGAGCTAGCCATGTGATCAGGGCACTTCAGGGAGGCCACCTCAGGGAATGAGACCCCGTGGCTGAAGGTGGGGCCTGCACCATAGGCACATGGGGACAACATACAAAAGCTGTCCCACTCCCTAAGGCTGAGGAAAGGCAGAGCTCTGGCTGGGATCCACCCCCTCAGATGACAGTTTGGAAAAGAGGACTGGGAGAGTAAGGGGGTGCTGCCAGAGCCCAAGCCAGTCAATCACAGAGAGGGGCTGTTCATCATGGCAGACTCCCTACTCTTTCCCACCTGGCAGCCCTAAGCCTGAGCACCAAGAGGGCAGAAGTGTGACCTGCCCTGTGCACTGGTGGCAAGGAGAGGGGACAGAAGATGCCCAGAGCTGTCTCCCAGTGCATGCCTCACCTCATCCTCCTGTAGGGATCCAGGCTCTCTCTTCTCTTCTCTTCTCTTCTCTTCTCTTCTCTTCTCTTCTCTTCTCTTCTCTTCTCTTCTCTTCTCTT
>PVJA010004629.1:0-84714 GCA_004027025.1 Myocastor coypus | reverse complement strand
TGTATGTATATGTGTGTGTGTGCAGCAGGATTTCACTATGTATTCCAGGCTGGTTGTGAACCCACTATGCCTATAGGCCAGGGTGGTCTCAAACTTGTGATTCTTCTGACTCGGCCTCCTGAAATGATGCAATTTTTTTAAATGGTGCAGTATTAAAGCTAAATTAAAAAACAAACTCTCAAATAACTTTCATTTGCATTTTATAGTAGCAGAAAAAAAACATGTTGGCATGGCTTCTATAAACAGTATCAGGAAAATGATCAGTGACTATTGTCTATAATTCAGTAGCCTCTGCTAATAGCCTCAGATATAAAATACATTGAAGACATGGAACGATGAACTGAAATCGACCAATACTGTTTGTTAATTTGTTGAGGTTTTCATAAGGCCAGTCCCCAGGGTGGAATCAATCTGTATAAGCACTACACATTGTACATATTCCCATTAAGGCATTTAACACATTGCTTAGCAGTTGTGTGTCTTTATGTCTGTTTCTTTTCAAATAAATATGAGATTCTGGAGGCTGGAACATTGTCTCATTTCTCTTCTATATTCTTGTATAAGCACAGTGACTAGCAGACAGTATGCTAGTGGTATCTGGAAAATCCAATTGAAGTAAACATTGCATCTATAGACTGAAGGATTTAAGAAGATGTTCAGCTATAAATTTTATGTTGTATAGCACATGGAATTTAAAGCAAGAGGAACATATAAAAACAGTAGTAGTAGTAGAAAAATGAAATTGTAGACATGCTTCTAGCCCTTTCCCCCTTGTCTTTCACTATCAGCTCCCTTGACTAAAGGTTTGAGGTTTTGCCCTTGTCACCTCTCTGACCAGGGATAAATGAAGCCATTGAAATAGTTCTGTAGCAAGAACCATTTTCCACCACAGCTCAGTAGGTTACATCTAGAAATCTCCTCGTTGGCAGTTATGATGTGATACTTAAAGGAAAGCTCTTGGTTAACAAGTATAAATGCACAAGTCAAAAAGAAATCAGAACTTTAGTATCTCAGTGTAGGAGGTGACATCTTTGAAAAGCACAGAAATATATAGACTCGGTTTTAATGTTATTCTAGTTCATTACGTGCCATGTAAGGAGCCAAGTGCTACACAGATGTTAGCCATTTATTTTTCTCAGCAACCCTTACACATGAAGAAATCAAGAGGAAATAACCTGTCCAGGTTCACACGATCAGCAGGGTGTAGCAGAGTCAGGATCTAGCCCGGGCAGGCTACATCTTCTCTGCTGCATCATTTTTGCTGTTTCTTTTTACTTGTGCTGTTCCGTGAAACAGAGACTCAGAAAAGTTGAGGTTTTAACCTTTCAGCCACAAGATTCCTTACACACCAAAAGTTCTTATAAATAATAGATGATTGATGCTCAGTAGCCTCTATTCCTACTAAAAGCATAGTGAACCCTGCTCCATGTGAGACTCCAAAGAAAAGCCAATCACAACAAATCTGTCTTAAAAGCTTTTCGTTTAGTAATGAGCGGATGTGCAGCAGATCTAACTGACATCATAGGAAAGGCAAAATCCTAGGAGGGTGTGGATCAAAGAAAAACTGAAATTGCATTTAATTGAGAAAGGGGTTCAGGGAAGTGGTTCAGGTAAGGACGGAAAGCAGTGTGCGAGTCGAGAGGTGGGTTCTGTCCCGCTGGGCTGCTGTGCCTTGGGTTACCAACATGGAACTCAGCGCCGCCTCCCTGCGGGACAAGCTGCAGAGGGAGCTGGAGGCGGACCACGTGGAAGTGGAGGACACGACTCCGAACCGTTGTGTGACGAGCTTCCGAGTCCTCGCAGTGTCGACGAAATTCGAGGGGAAGCCACTGCTTCAGAGACACCGGCTGGTGAACAAGTGCCTAGCAGAAGAGCTCCCGCACATCCATGCCTTTGAGCAGAAAACCCTGACCCCAGAACAGTGGACTCGGCAGCGTTAGAAATGAGGGATGGAGGCCTGCAAAGCCATTAAATTATGTATTAGGGCCAAAAAAAAAAAAAAAGAGAAAGAGAAAGGGGTTCAGGATTGTGCCTTCTGGAACCTTGGAGAATGGTTCTGATGGATGCTGAAGGCTGGGCCAATGGTGCTTTCATTTTGGGTATAAGGAAAATATATACAGTTACAGAAATAAGGCAAAGCAAAATCTATAATGGAGGAGCTTGGCTCCAGCTATAACAAGAGTGGGTTTGGATGCCAAGGATGAATGAATTTAGTTTGGAATACACAGGGGAACCCAGGGAAATTTTTGAGTGGGCATATAAAATGCAAAAGTCCTACCTATCAAAATATTTATAATAGAGGAAAAGTAGGATTTAAGTAAGGATCTGTGATGGTTTAGATCTAAAATGTGCCCCAATGTGTTTAGAAAGTGATTCGTTCATGGGAAATGTTATACTCATTGGTGGATTCATCCAAAATTGATCCCATTAGGAAGCAGAACCTGGTTTCAGTGGGTCACTGGAGGCATGGCCTGGGAGGGTACATTCTTGTCTCTGCTCCTTTCTTCTTTGTTTCTTGGCTGAAGAAGAATGAGCAGCTGTCCTGTGCCAGGTCCTTTCACCATAATCTTTCTGCCTTGAAGACACATATCCATGGACTAAATCCTCTAGAAATTATGAGACCAATCAAATCTCTTCTTAAAATTATGGGTGTTGTGCACTTTGTTCAAGCAACAGGAAAATGGATACAGGGAATTAGCACCAAGAGTGGGGTTATTGCATTTACTGTACCTGATCACATAGGTATATCCTTTTGTGATTTGACAGCTAAATATGTTGTAGAGCTTTGTCTTGATTGAAAGAGGTGCATCACTGTGGGCATAATCTGGAAAAGCATATTGTTGTTTCTGTCTCCACCATTCTCTCCCTACTTCTGAGCTACCAGTTATCTCTGACAAGTTTTCCAATCGTATCATTTCTTCCTTGGAGCCATTCAGTTGAGGACTAAACCCACTAAAATTATGACCCAGAATAAACATTCCTTCCTTTAAATTGTAGATGTTGGGTATTCTGTTTCAGTGATGAGAAGGCTGCCTTAAAAAGGATAAAGGAATGAGCCCATAAACATGAATGACTTTTGTGTTCATGAAGCACACAAGAAACACAGAGTATTTTTTCAAGCGACTTTAATCACATAGATTAAAGAATCTAGGAAAATGTAACCAATCTCCTTTGCCACCCCATACTTAGTGATAATTTCAGAGGTTCTTTAAAGCTTAAAACTTTCATAAATTATAGAATATAATATCCTGGTCAAAGTCATGGAGGTGCCCTAGGCTAGTTTTGAGTGTGAAAACAGATGCTCCCTAACAGGATGCAGCACATACACTAAAACAAGTTCCAGAGCAAACAGATGTACAGAATGTTTATAGCCTTTAAGGTCTTGTTGGGTATGCATTTCTATGCTAAGCTAATTTCACAATGCTTTCCTGTTTTCAGGGGGTATTTTTTATTTTTATATTCCCAAGTTATGTACATTTATAAATATTTATCATTTGTTTCTTACAGATTTCACCAATTTCATTTTATACTTGTGATGAAATATATGGATAACTTTGGTTTTTCTCTTACTAGATTTATTTTGGGAAAAGTAATGTAGAAAATATTTTATGCATCAATGAGCTGCTTCATTTCATAGAATTCTTTTAGGGCAGTAGCAAGAAAAAAAAATGTATGTGAAGCTGTTATAAAACTTTGTGGCTCACAGGAGGGCTTAGATTGTTTTGCTTGTATGAGACAGAAGCAGTTACAGCTCATGTTGTTAATGGACAGACTCGGAGGGCAAAATGGCTTAGGTTCAAACTCAGTCTTGTAACTTACTGACTTTATGGCCTTAGCCAAGTTTTTAACCTTGAGAACTTAAGTTACTCTGTGATTGTGATTATAGTCTATCTAGGTATATATCTATATCTATATCTATATCTGTATCTATATCTATATCTATATCTATATCTATATCTATATTTATGTTACACATGATTAAGTGAAGTGGTACATACTGCTTTGCTCCAAGAGCTCAAAGGTTTACTGCCACTCTGTTATCCCCACTGCCATCACTATCACACCTACCACCATCATTACCACCACTATTGAGTCTCTTATTACTGATTTGATACCCATAATTAAAACTGTGATGTAATGACCACATACGTATCAGAAATGATTCTCACGAATGTTATTGTATGATACATGTTTGTAAACCATTTGTAATATCCAAGATATTCAGGACACTGTCATAACCTGAGTTTTCTAGCTTGAAGCAAATATTGGAGCATACTTTATTTGTAATGTATAAATCCAGATCAGTGAGGTGAGGAATAAGGGAAGGGAAGGGGGTATATATATAGTTTGACTTTATTGAAGAGAGGTATCTAAAGTAGTTAGACTCTTGGAGCAGTGGTTAAGACCATTGATTACCATGGCCTGTGGGGAAGGTTATAAGTAGTATTCAAAAGACATGGAAAGTTCTAGAGAGCTGTTGCCCAACAATGTGGATATATTTAACCTTATTGGACTGTGCATTTAAGGATCATTAAGGTAGTACATTGTATGTTATGGATATTTTCCCCCAAATTTGAAAAAAGATGTGAGAGGATAAAAGGGAGGAAGAAAAGCAGTTGCTCAAGAACTGGTCACCCAAGAGCACCGAGGAACACAGCCAATTGCTTCACTACTGCATCCACTCACCATGTGGAATTTTTCTGGACAGATGCTTCAGAATAGTGCCTAAAATAGAAGAGAGAACACTTAACTGCTCAGCTCTCTTCCTTTTCTCTCTCGGGGGTTCAGACCTCAGGAAGTTAATTCCCCCACACTTCCAGTTGCATTGGGCCTCTCTTGCTGTTTTGTGGGATGCCAGCCACGACGTCTATAAGTGACAGAGCTATGACCTCCAGATGTATGACTGATGGATCCCCTGTGCAGCAGCAGCTATAAGGAAAGAGTCCATACTTCGAGAGCAAATGTTAGTGGCAGTAACTTAGTGCTATAGGCTAGAGGAAGTGTGGTCCAGGAAAAGTGAAAGGTGTATATAAGATTTGTGTTTGTTATACATCACTTTTCCCCTTTGAGCTGACAAAATCATCATTATTATACCCTTTCTTTTTAACTAAGGATCGTGGTGTTACTCCCTGTCTGATATTTGAAGCCACTGATAGATTATTTCTTGGCTGGATACTCTTTATGATTTTAAGATTCTTTCTCACATGCTTTGCCCTCTTTGCCTTTGGAAAGAGAACACAATGAGTTGTAGTCACTTATTATTTATATAATATGAAACAAAGATGGCTGGTACCCCATTTTATTGGAGAAATAGGTAGATTGGTAAGTAGGTAGGTAGGTAGGTAGGTTGGTTGGTAGGTAGGTAGATAGGTAGATAGACAGACGCACAGACAGACAGATAGACAGATTTCCCTACCATAAGTGGCTTGATGACTAGTGTCCTGATTTGGCCATCTTCTCAACCCAAGCCTTTAGCACACTGCTTGCCTTGTGATAGATTCTCCACACCTGCAGTGCAGGAAAGGCAGGAGCAGTAACAGCTGTCTGCCCCTCCTAGTTGTGATGGCCGACAGAAGCAGAAGAGGAATAGAATATTTTGTTTCTCTTTGCTTGTAATGGAGACTTAAACCTGTCTTATTCTGTATGTGCACACATGGTTGTTCCCAGGAAGCTCCAACATGACAGTGCAGCTGGGCAAGGGAGCAGACACTTAATACTCGTGATCTCCTTGGGGGTGTATGACTTTCAGTTTTTGACATTATGGATTATAATTTCAACAGTTGCATTTTTTGTTTCACATTACATTTGTTTTGCAGATTTTTTTTAAAAAATTCTAGATTATTATGAAATGAGTACCAAATGAGTGTCCATCAGTCTGTTTTCCTTTCTCCAAAGGAAAAACAAAACTACTCTGAAAAGTCACAAGAGAGCATAATTATTTACCAGCGGGTTGTCACTTAAGCTCAGAGGGGGCGTTATGAGTCAGATCAAGAGCAGATGCATTTATGGTGGTTCAGTTTAATGATTCACATTGTGAAGCACTGAAGAGGAAGAAAAAAATGATCCACATTTTCCAAAGGATATACTGTTTAGTCATGATATTCGAAGTAAGTTAAATGCATGCTGAATCTAATAGACTTCACTCACCAACCATGAAAAAGAAAAATATTGGGACCTAGCAGGATGGCTCAGTGGTCTAAAGCGCCTGCTTAGGAAGGCTTAGGCGGCTTCAGGGACCGCGGTTCGATCCCCAGCATCACGTGCTGCGCCAGCCCTGCTCTCAGGGCTGACTGAGCCGGCCATAAAAATAAACAAACAAACAAACAAAAGTTCTAAAAAAATTTTTTTAAAGAAAAATATTTTCTTTTTTAATATTTTTAAAGAGAATATAGAATAGAATAAAAATTAGAAATGATACAAAATTTTGTTTAACGAAATCATATTTATTTGACAAAATTTGTCATGCTGCATAGGGCTATCTTCCACTTAGTCATTCACCTAAAGATATATGCGTGCAAGTAAAATGTTTTCTTAGTAAAATTTAGAGACAAGCTTTCTTTTTAACCAGTGCAACTTTCTCCAATATTGTCAATCACTGAAGATCTGTTAGTAACCTTTTCTTGAGTACCTACTGTGGGCTAAGTATTTAATAGTCACAGATGAATAAAATCATCTACCCCTCAAGAGCTAATAAGCTTGTAAATGACTTAGCAATAAATAATAAATACACATAATGAACACTGTGGGAACACAATGAAAAGGGTAATTAATTCTGAGTGAGGGGGAAGGAAGAGGCTTTGCAGAGAAGAAAACTTTGATCTATGATTAAATGATGACTGGATTTATTAAAGTAAATAAGGCTTCCTGCTACAAGAGATAGACTTCCAAACCTCAATGGCATAACACAATTTATTTCTTACTCTTACTCTTTGGATCAATGACCCAAAGAGGATCAGCAGTAAAGAAGGGGACTCTGTTCTACAGAAAAAATTAAGTACATGGGTTCCTCCAGCTGTTTCTTTTCTTCTTCCAAATTGAGAGAATAAGAAGCCTTCAGGTTGAAATTTGTGGAGGCAAGACCAAGAGGTAGCCCCCTTCACTTCCACTTGCATGGGGTTTTCTTGGACCAAGACACATGGCCACCTCTAATGATACCAGGGGTTAGAAAATGAGTCTTAGTCATGTGTTTCATGACTAAGAAGAGAGGAAAACAGAGATGTCAAGAAATACTCATTATCATGCTGTAGGGAGATTAATTTATGTTGAGAAATGGAGTTGGATAGCAATGTCAGCTGAGGCAAAGAGTGTGAAAGGGTTTGGGAAGGAGGGAGTATTCTCTTGACCATGGTACAAAATATGATGGGGAGGAAAGCGTTTAATGAGAAATAGTGGTAGTTCAATGCTGGTGTATAGAAGACCTTAAAATGCTTTGCACAGATGTTTTCATTATTATTGGAGCTATAGTGCTTCATTGTAGTTATACCATGAGCACATAGTAGTGATTTCTTTTCTGAAATTATATATATATATATATATATATATATATATATATATATATATATATGTAATATATATTACTTGAAAAATAAAACATTGGATTTTGATAATGCAATTTTTTAAAACTTGGGTTCTTTATTTTTTTTTTCAGTAAGACTACAGTATTCTTGAAGGTAAATGTCATGTTTACACCTTCTATACTCCCCTGCAGCTTCCCTAAGTGCTGATCTCAAAAGGCACTCCATGAATGTGCAGTACATAGGTGATAGGCTAGTATAAGCCTCATAGAAAAGGTTCTTACTTAAATGGTGTCAATGCTACTAACCCATGATCCTATATCTAAGTAATTGTCTCCATACTGATCAGCAACTAAGGTTATCTGTATTGTATCATCAAAGTGCATATAAGATATATATATATATATATATATATATATATATATATATATATATACATATATATGTGTGTGTGTGTGTGTGTGTATCTGTATGTGTATCTACCTATCTCTCTCTCTCTCTCTCTCTCTCTCTCTCTCTCTCTCTCTGTCTGTCTCTGTCTCTCTCTCTCTCTAGCTTGTGTTTGGCATTGTGAGAACAAGCCCTTTTACTCTAGGAATTTGAGATCTCAAGTGCACAATACCTGTGCCTGTCCTTAAAAAAATACTGTACTTATGGAGAGTATTTCATCAGAACATGTTTGGTTTAATTTGTTGTAAAACTAAATGTCATTTTATGCTTTAAGCTAGAAATCATTTAAATAATCATGTAAATTTTGTTTCCCTGAAAACATTAGATTAATGGCACTTTCAGGTAGAGGAAAATTCTGGTGTTTGATAAAGTGCTCTACACCATATATTGTTTACTTAATTTATTCCATGCTATGATCCTCACCCTATTATATTTTAAATAGAGGTTTATAATCATAATAAATAGTTATGTCGGGCTTTGTTATGGTTGATAATATGGATAAATATTTTCTCTCTGCAGAAGTGTATGCATTAGTGATTTGTTTTGTTTAAAAAGGGGGTGCCTACTAGCAAGGATAACTATCTACTGTTCTCCCACGTCTGTTAAGTGGGTGTCTTAGGTTTATGGCTTGTCTTACTCATAATTACTCATGGTAGCTCTGTACTTTGTTTTTATTTGAAATAGAAGTAAGGCTATAGAAGTCACTTTAGATATTACTTTCCACCATTGGGTCATAACGTAGGCTTTAATTTTGTGAAACATGTGATTTGTACTTACAGGTAATATGTGAAGCTTAAAAGCAAATTTGTCAAGTTTATGTGTGGAGTAAATTGACCCAAAATTAAATCTGTTTAGCTGAATGCACCATGAAGTGTTTTTCACTGGGGATAATGAAAACACCGGCCTATTTTTAATGTATATTCTTATTTAATTCAGTATTCATTCATGGAGTGTCTGCCTAACATCTAGTCAGGAACACCAGGGAGAAGGCCCAACTGCACGCTTCAGGGGCTCACTGCAATTAGAGAAGGAGACCTCAAGGGGGAACTGGCTTTTGGCCAGGTTAGTTTTGAGATGCCATGAAAATAAGAATTCAGTAGTTCTTGCCTGAGCTTCCCATTTCTCTTCTAGAAGAGCAGTCTTGAAAATTCTTCAATTTTCTAAGGGCATACACTAGGATCGGGGCTAAGCTGGGTATAAACTGGAGACTGCATAAAGATAAAATAGTTTCCTGGCTTTATGCGTTCCTTATCTTCCATTGCATTTTGAGGATGTTAGCAGTCATATCTCTGTTAGTTTTTCTGCTCACCCCAAAATTCTGTGTGCCTTAATTTCTTCATCTTCTCTTTTCCTTTTCCTCTCCATTACATTTAGGGACGATGGAGGTGAAATTATTCAGTGACAGATTCCTCTCTAGGTCCAATAATAAAAATCCTAAAACACTCCAAAAGCTGTATATATAATTCTTTTTTTTAGTTCCTCATTTGAACGATGTTTTTAGTTAAACTTAAAACATTTTTAAAAGTTAGCACTATCCTCCCAGAAGTAGACTACTATAATAAATATATGAAGATGAAAGAGAATAAAGTTATATCAACCTTAGAATATTTTAGTCTTTATTGGTTTAAATCAATCTTCATATTACTATTGGAGATGAACTACATACAGTTCATTGCCTATGCTGTTTTAATGATCACATGTAAAATTCTTATTTTAAATTCTCTTTGATATCTAGAGTATGGTGAGTTAACCAGTTTTACTAGGAAATTTATTGTAGGAAACAGTATTTCTGTTAGAATATATATCATTTGGGGCTAAGGGGGTAGCTCAGTGGTGTAAGCACCTGTGTGACAAGTAGAAGGATCAAAGTTGATACTACGTGCCATACCAGCCTCTGAACTCTGAGCGTTCTTTACTGCCCGCAAAGCCAGATGTGGTAGTGCACTCCTGTAATCCCAGTGCCGGGAGGTTGAGACAGAATGCTCACTGAGTCAGAGCTATGTACACCCTATACCAAACAAACATTTTTTTTTTTAAAATATACATATCAGATGTGTGATTTTAGGATTGTGTTGACTTTTGTCTGTAGATATTTTGGTGTGCAGTTCTGGTATCATGGACATATTTAAAGGTATCCTTCCAAAAAAATTATATGTCCTTTGTATCATAGAGTAACAAGCCTAGGTTGGCCTTGTTGTCTTTGAATAGACTGAACTGAGCCAGCTGAGCTTAAAGGGAAGAAAAGTTGCCTCCTTCTCCCATGGGTGAGATTATCCTGAAGCACAAGTTCCCATCAAACCTTTCTTTGGTTTCTTCCCCCTGACAGGTAGACTAAATTGCAGAGTTCCTGCCTTTCTCTGACAGTGTGTGAGCAGTTGGCCCGCCATCCCTGTGGTCACCTGGTACTAGGCGCTGACAAGAAGTTGCCTCCAGTGCCTGACTTGTGAAACATAGGCTGCCAGAAAACTCTTTTACTTTCCACTGGAGTTGAAACTCAGACTGTGCTCCTTGTTCTTCTTGCCCTGGTGCTCTTCTCTGTAGCTTGAATGAGGCCAACAGGAAACTTTGGCTTATGTAAACTTTCTAATAAATAAAGCCTATTCTTCAACCTTTGTCACAGGATGTGTTAGAATTCTCCTGAACTCCTACTGCTTCATAGGTAGAAGTTATTTGCCATGACAGAAGTGCACAAAGAAAAATAAGGCACTGTAATCTCTAATGCTCAGAGAGTCATGAGCACACCCTAGGGTGTGCACTCCACACCTATATACATTGGAATTCATTGTCCTCAGTGTGCCTGGGCTGACTTGGTGGAAGCAGTAGAAATTAGTTTGGGATAATTCTCCTGGGACTAGCATAAGAAGAATACAAGTACTGTAACCTCACAAAACAATGTGCTTATAATTTTGAGTTTAGATATAAAATCCACTTGGATAGGACTCATCTGTCTATCCTGTTTCTCTCATTATCAAGCATTTGTTTTATCCAAGGTAGCTCCTCATCAAAATACCTGCATTTTTCAGCAAGCAGAAAGGGTGTAACAGGAGGGTAGGGATGTTTGGAGGTGTACACATTGATTTATTCATTCTGCTCACATCCAGCTTATGCAGAGGTGGCTGGGAAAGGAAGTTATCTTCAAGCAGTAAAGCTGCCAAATTAGGGCCAGCGTGATGGCTCAGCAGTGTAAAGCGCCTGCCTAGGAAAGTTTAGGCAACCTCGGGGACCGAGGTTTGATCCCAGCACCACTTACTGCGCCAGCCCCGCCCCCAGGGCAGGCTGAGCTGGACATAACACAAATAAATAAATAAGGTTTAAATAAAATTAAGTTAAAAAAAAAACTTGCCAAATTATCCCTATAGGAGTCTGCTACTCGATATTAGTTAATGAAGAAGGATCCCGAGTTTCAAAATTACTGTGTATAAAAAAATCAGTAGAACACAAGCAACATTTAGAGAACATAAATCAGCCTTGTCATTGTGCTTTTTGATAAGTCACTGCCAAATGTGTAGCAGAGAAAGGTGAAGTGGCCTATGGTGAATGCCACACCAATTGCCACTGAAAATTGGGGTGGGCTCTTTCATAAATTATGCTGAGTAAACAAAATGCAAGAACAGATGGAATAATAAATGCTGCCACTCATTCATTGCTTTAATAATACATCAGTTGGTACCTTGTGTAGCAAATGTGAAAATTAGGACCATGAAGACAGTGTAGCTCACATTTGAATAAGGGGAGTGGGTATGTAGTAAAAGATTGAAGTGAACATACGCAGGTAAAATGAGGGCTTCAATAAAAAGAGGAGTAGAATGGGAAGAATGGGTATTGGTGGATAACTAACAGTCAATTAGTTGTATGGTAATTAATTATTGAACAAGTGTTCATAAGGCATCTGAAAGCCGGCCTGATAGCTCAGTGGACGAAAGCACTTGCTTAGGCAGAGCACAGTAGCCAGGGTCCGATCCTGGCATGCTATGTGGGCCTCACCCCCAGGATGCACTGAGAGAGTGATTGAGACTGGGCATGGTGGCGTGCACGCCTGTAATCCCCGCACTTGCGAGGCTGAAAACAGAAGAATCACTATGAGTCTGATCTTCGTAGTAAGACCTTGTCCTAAATAAATAAAAATGAATAAAGGAAAATAAATCATCTAATAAGTATTATCTGAGCTTGGTCAAAGAACGATTATGCAGTGGAGATGAATACTGTGTACAATATATTTTACAGAATGCATATCTTATCCTTGCTGCTTAAATAATGCTTTAAAGATACAGGCAAACAAATTAGAACATACAGTATTAAAAGACCTAAGCACATCTACATAAGAAAAATAATTATATGAAAAGTTTTAGCCAAAAGTCATAGATAGATTATGTCTGGGTTCAGAATAAAAAAAATTTCAGTTATATGCTCAATAAAGATAGTCCCGAAATCTCTCTTATCATTTAAACCACCTCCTAATGGTGCTAAGTCACTATAGTATTCTCTGTGTAGGTTGTGGTTGGTTAAAGATGGAACTTCAGGGATTGTGTGGTTAGCACTGGGAGATGAAGAAATGGACTTCACACCAGTGAAATGGTGAAACTTAAAAGTCCACTAGGCAACAAGAAATAAAATGGGAAGCATGCGAGACTCAGGGATGATTATTGCTTTTATTTTACACATGAGGAAACACAGCCACAAAAAGTTAAGGTTACACAGTGTATATGGTGATGTCATGCTTTCTAGCTCTCAAAGTTCTTATACAAGAAATTAATATTGATGGCTAAGACCAGTGTGGAGTTACAGCATAAGATTGCAGGACAATGTTATGAGGCCTAAGAAAATATAAATGTTATGTTAATTGTTTTGTTTAGGAACACCGACAAGAAAGCAGTCCATACAAACTCAGTACAAATGAAGTATTTTTTTTCAGATGGTTTCATTCTGTGGTTGATTGATTTATGATTTGAATTTATGATTTGAATCCATGAATTCAGTTGTTCTGGGCTGACTGTATACATAAAGTTTTAATTTCCTTTCCCTTTTATAATTTTAGAACTTGTATTGAATGTGCATTGTACCTTATAGCTTACTGTGTTCAGCCTGACATGGTGAGGCACACTTGTAATCCTAGTTTTCACCGGAAGGAGGTGGAGGCAGGAGGATCACTGAGTTTGAAGCCAGCCTGGGGCACACAGTTAAGCCTGTCTAAACATAAAAAAAAAGAAAGAAAGGAAAAAGAAAAAGAAATGAAACACTGTTGTGTTTGAAGTATTGTTCTGGTGTAAGTTTTGCTCTCTTTTTTAAGTTATATAAAAATCAGATTATACCTTAAATCTAATTATATTTAAAGTGCTATTATGATGCATCTTTCACTCTCTGTAGAGTTAAATAAAAAAATCAAATATTTGCAAAAATCGAATGTTACTGAGTAAAATGTTGTGCACCCTTCATGTAGTTCTCAAACAACCTTGAAATAAATGGGTTTTTTTAAACCCGTTTTTCAGGTTAAAAGTAGATAACCTTTGTTCACATCTGGATAGATATATGGCTGTATAGTTATTCTTATTTTGTCTGCTTCCCTGCCTGATTTTTCATTCTTTTTTGTCCTCAAATAAAATCCTATCCTTTTTACCACTGTTTTAGTTTTCTCTTAAAGCTCACTTGCCTCTTTATTCACCATCTGTGAAGCCTAAAATATATATATATTTACACACACACACACACACACACACACACACACACACACACACACACACACTCACCCATGTTTATCAGGGTTAATTTAAATTTTGGGAGTTTGTGAAGGTCCTAGAAATACTTTACTGAAAGATACTCTCTTAATGTACGCAATTGCCTCTTTAATTCTGCAGGCATAATGCTATGGTTAAATATATCTCCTAGTATTCAGTTGTAAGTGGTAGATATAGTCAGGTGATCAGAACATGATTTTTATTTACATTGTTTATTTCCCACTGTTATTCAATGTATTTTATTCTGTTTTTATGGTTTGCTTTGCTTTTGAGGCAGAATCTTCCTATAGTTTAGGCTGAACTTAAATTCACTATGTGGGTCAGGCGGACTGAGAACTCTAAGCAGTTCTGAGTGTAGCTCAGCCTCACAAGGGCTGGGGCCACAAATGTGTGCTATGATGCCTGGCCCCTATGTTTTTTCTATAAATCGCCTTATTATTTAGTGTAGAGTATATAATTTATGTCCTTCTCAGTTCTCTACTTTTTAACATCCAACTATATATACTTAAGTTTTTAATGCTAAATCCAGTTCTTTTCTACTTATCCATGTGCTTTTTATCAACTTTTCTTTTTATCAGTACATGTTTGCAGTACATAATGATTGCTTTCATTTGGGGAGTTGGTGCCATACATGTACATAGCTCATCTTAATTATATTTAAGATTCCTTGCGAATTCCTTATTCCCTTCTTCCATCTCTTATACTTTTTAAAAAAAATATAATATATGATATTATCTTAGGTTGTTGAGTTAACCTCTTACCACCATTGTTACTAGTACTCAGATGAAATACAGTTTATCGTAACAGTATCTGATGCATTCGTGGCTTCTGATGATTCACTGATCTACTGGCAGTGAGTGGACTAATAGATACCCAAAAGCTTTCCCAGCTGAAAAATAACTCCTTCCTGTAAATTACCAGATAGAAATCCATTTAAATTAGCAGAAATCCATTTAATTAATTTAAATTAAAAAACGTCAATGCTTGCTGGGAACGTTAATCCAGCCGGCATTTTACACTTTAGAGCGTGAGACATTGCATTAACGATATAATCATATTCTTTTCCTCCTATTACCTGGTCAAATTGAGCACAGTGATGTGGACAGAGAAGCATTGTCGGTATTCTGAGTCGGTTAAGGGAAAGCAGAGCAGCAAGATTTGAGTTGAGAGAGCAATACCTGAGTGCAGAAAGGAGAAGGGTGTGTCTGGAGGGCTCTACAGACAAGTCTTGACCTCTTTGTAGCATGGACAATGTCTCACTTCTATAAAACACCTCTTAAATGTCACTGCATCTGACTCATACAGGGATCTGTGCCCGCAGTCTTGAGTGAACAGGTCTGCAGAGCAGCCCACGATTTCCCACTTCTAGCAAGCCTCCAGAGGGAGCTGGTGATGCTGGCGTGGAAAACCCCATCTTAAACAGGGAGGTTGTAAAATATTAATGTTCTATCCATAAAATATGGGATTAAACAACCTATTGGGTGACCTTCCTTTCTACATCTTCACTAGCTGTCCTTTTGTTTTTTACCAGTCATTCTTGTTGGGCCTTAGTTCTGTTCGGCTATGAAAGGATTCGGTAGCAGTTGAGCTTCTTGCAGAAAGGAGCTGTCAGGAGGTCACAGGCAGGACAGTGGGTGCACGATTACTCTGGCCCTTTTTGGGGTACTTTGTTGTCTTTGTATTTCAGTTCCTTGTAGAAAAGAAGATGCCATCACCATGTTAACTCCAGCATCCCCACATTTTTTTTACACTGCCCCACTTTTTATGATACAAGAAATTGCCTCTCCAAAGTACCTCAGTGATGTCATTGAGGATGAAATCTCATGTTTGTATCTGGCTGGAAGCTTCTCTACTTTGACACCTATGAGCTTTGCTGCTTCATTGGTACTTCTGGTGCCGTCTTGGTCCTGTCTGCCCTTCTTAGCTCTTCTGACCCCGTTTCATTTTTATTTTAAGGACCCCTCAGTAGCTTCAGCAATTTCAGTTTTCAATCCATCAGGCTTATAGATCTGTCTCCCTTCACTACGTTTGGCAGATAGTACAGAATTAATCTTTTTGTAAGGTTGGACTGGTTCTTGTTATGGTGGGTGTGTTGTGAAGTGCTGCAATCTCCTTTATCAAAGAACAAACTTCAAGTAAATATATTTTGCCTTTTTTTAAGTTTTAAGCTTTCAGTATATTTCACAGCAAGCAGAATACTGCCTGCTCTGATGGAGTGCCGCTGGGTGGCAGAGCCATGTGCTGTACTGACCCATCTGTATCTCTGCACCCTTGCTGATGTTTGAACCATGTTCTGATCCTTTCATATCTTGCCTCTTTGAGCATTGGGGGTCCTGTGTCCTGCTCTTCAAAGATATGTTTCAATTAACTGTATTCACTTAACTCCTTAGGAGTTTCTGGCCATCTCCTCTGTCCGTCTGTCTGTCTGTCTGTCTGTCTGTCTGTCTCTCTCTCTCTCTCTCTCTCTCTCTCTCTCTCTCTCTCTCTCCCACTTTGAGATATCCTTGTCATTCACTCTCTTCGTATGTCCAGTCCTACGCTTTTTTACATTGTTCAAGGGTTACTTCTACTTGCTCCCAAAAGCTGGTCCGGTCTCTCTCCCCTGCTGTCTATTGTATACCATCTCTAGCACTCACCATCTATGTATTGCAGTCTCTTATATGTGTATATATTAAAATATCTTAGATATTTACCTGATCCACTAGAATGTGAGCTGCTCGAGAAGAAAAATATTATTTTGTTCATCACTGTTGCTAGAAATTCTAGCTCAGTAAGTGGGACCCACTGAGCAAAGAGTAAATGCTGACTGAGTGACAACATTTATCGGTCAGTCTGTTGTTGTTCATGTTTACTCCTGTCAGTCGACACTTAGCATTTATACCTTGAAACTCATCTTTCTTTTGCTTTGATTCATCTACAGTCTTGAACAAACCAGTGAAGTCCAGGGCGTTTTCTACATAAATTATCTGCAATTCATCTTTATATTTTATGCAGGATTTCACTTCTTATTCCTCAATGCTGATTCTGGAAGGCTTTGTTCCTTTTACTGACTTGTTTATATGTGTTATGGTGAGACTTCCTGTAGAGTTGATTTGGCAGCTTTGCCAGCTGGGAGCTATAGAAGCTTTCACTGTTGCTTGCTCTCTATGTACCTCATACGAGATTCTTTCAGTTATAGCTGGCAGGTGATGCATGAAATGTTTGTCCTGACATTCAAGTAGCCCCTACAGTTCAGTGCTTCCTAGTTTTCCTTTAATAGGATCAGAATGACTATTCAAACAGGAAAACCAATTTATTAGTTTCCTGCTGATGATATGTATTAGCTTTACAATACCATATGTTTAAAAATGTTAGCAGTATTGTCAGGCGTGGTGGCGCACGCCTGTAATCCCAGCACTCGGGAGGCTGAGGCAGGAGGATTGCTGTGAGTTCGAGACCAGCCTGGGCTACAAAAGTGAGCTCAAGGCCAGCCTGAACTGCATAGCAAGACCCTGTCTCAAAAAGACAAAAAAAAAAATGTTAGCAGTACTAATAGAACTGTTAATAAATATAATTGGGTAGGGTTTCTGTGTAGGACACTAAATCACGGTGGGTAAGGTACTTAAACAATGAAAAACCAGTAACTGTTAGATACTTTCAGAAACCAGAGGGTACTGGCTTGCGCATGCAGGAGGTGCCATGAGTGGAGCAACTGTGGCTGGGCTGAGGAGCAAAGACTGGAAACATGTGGAGTGGTGGGCCAGGTCTCCAGGAGGACCTGGCTGACCCGGTGCTCCAGGTGTACAGTGAGAAGGGCAAACCCTTTCCCACTCAGGACTCTGTGTCAGAATCCTGTAGATGGGATGCTCAGTGGGCTCCAAAGCCAGAAAGACAGCTGAGGCAACAGGGCTCCAGCTGAGGAGTTGCAGAGCAAAAAAAACCCAAAGGCCAGAATGATAGGTGTTCCAAGCATAGTTTTACTATTACACATTGCTATGCTTTAACTTGGTCTTCACCATCCAGCAGAAAAGTCTAACCACGAGGTATAAAAAATAAAACCATATCAATATGCTGAGCTATAAAAGGCTCAAGTCAACAGCTTCCGACATTGCCAGTTGTGCTGATAACCCACTACTGTTGTGGGCTATTGGAGTATGCATACAACTACTTTCTCTTAGTTCAGTGAGAAGAAAGATTTGTACTAATAGTGTTTAGAAAAGATATCATGTCTGCATCTTGTGCTCTGAACAACTATGAGAACAACAATATGTAATGTATTAATTATTGCAACTGTCCTACTATCCTGTTGTGAAACTGTCTCATTGATATTTCTTTCTCTTTAAAATTAATAATTTTTTAAAAAAGAAAAGAAATCAGAAATGCGAGGATGGATACCAGGGTTTCTCTTTGTTCTTTTATTTCTCCAGCACCTGTCGCCCCAGAATGAAGGGCTGAGTGTAAAGAGGGAAGGCTAGGGGAATGGTGTCCTTATAGGGAGTATGCATTGCTTTGAAACTGAGGGTCATCTTAAGTTAACCGTGGAGGAGCACAGGGACAAAGAAGCGTTTAATTAGATTGAAATCAGGCAATGTTTAATTGCTTTCATTTTTTTGTATTTCTTTATTGTTGATTGATTTATTGTGCTGTTTTCTTTGGTAACTTTCCACTTCCAACTGGGATAATGAGAGTTAAGGAACTCTCTTGAGAGCATTCCCACAGCATGGAGACATCATGTTTATTTTCATAGAGAAAGCCATGAAGGGACATAAGAATCATTATTATCATAGGTAAGGCAAGGAATTTTTTTTTTTTTAAACTGGGGATTGAACTCAGGACTGTGCACTTCTTGCCAAGCAGGCACTGATGCTTCTGAGCTCTCTCCTCAGCCCAAAGCAAGGAACTCTGCATAGCTATAGTATATGTATTTTTGAGTTCAACATGTGCAAGTGGAAAGTATTGAGTTGTCAGTAAGGGTCTGCCTCTCTCCATTTAGTCATATACCAAATAACAGGCCCTCTATAGAGATTTCCCTGAGGTCAGCACTCTGACTATGGCAGTCATCCGCTCAAAAGTGATGAGTTCAAATAGACAGTGATGAGTTTATTGCCACTGTGTTAAGTTTCACTGTATAAAGTTTACTTCCCTTTCGCTCCTTGTCACCTTATACTTGTGTGTTGTACATCTCAGATGCTCCACAGTGTGGTCCTGGTGAAGATCAAGTGCCTGGTCTCAAAAAACAATGGTCTGTGTTGTGAATATCAACTGCTTAAATTGTTCCATAAAACAGGTCACTTTTTATGCTGGCTGATGCATTGGCCTCCTCTAAGCCCTGGCACTTGACCCATACATCTAGTTGTATCAGTGATTCCTTAGCATAGGACAGGATTCCACATCATAATACCCAGTCTGTTTGGAATTCACAACAGAGTATCTCTGGTCATTCCCCCAGCTGCCATCCAGACTTAATTCTTATATTTTGCCACTAAACCCCTGGTTCTCGATATTTGTTCTGGCCTTGCACATTTTGGGCTAGAATGGCTCCTACTAATTTGCAGTTGTTATCTATTCTGCCAACATATTTAATGAGCACCTGCTACATGTCACCTGTACAAAGCCTTATGGTATATATTAGGTGAATAAAGTCAGTCCGTGCTTTCTGGCATCAGAAGCTCCTCCTATTTGTCCATTTCATGTCCATTGTCATTGTCACCGTGGGTTTCTGAGGCTATCTTGTTTTCTATGATAGACCTCTCTTATTGCTCCAGTTATTTACTAAGCCTGGCAAGAAAGGCTGCTAGCCTTGTTTTATGTTGTTATCATAATATTTATCATATATGTTAACTGTTCAGAAAATGAACTGCTTTTTTGAATATGAATTTAATTCTCAAATTGCCTAGTGTGTCCATTACTTTTGTATCAACAGCCTTTAACTACTATTTAATTGTCAAAATACAGAGCATGCATTCGACATGCACTTTCTCTTATTGCCTCATGTTTCGTCTGGCATTTTCTCTCAGCTTGCTATTCCATATTATTACCTGGGGAAATAACAGCCATTTCCTCAGATGTTATTGTTTTCAATTTCCCATTGCTTGTCTCATTTGACTCAACTTTACAATATAGTCATAGCACTTTTTCCTGAGTAAAATGTGTATAGTAGATATACCAGACATAATCAGATTTTTCTTGCCCGTCCACATGGTACAATCTATTTGCCACTTCATGTCCCATTAACCTTTCTTCAAGCTTATCCTACAAATGCTATAGCTGTTTTTACTTGACTTTCTAATTATCTCCTGTGATAATGTATTCTCTGTCTTGAGGACTTGGAAATTTGTATGGCAGGATGTCCTTGGGGCAGCATAACTCTTTTCAGCAATTTAATACCAGTTCCTTGGTGGTAACAAGTAGACACTTCTGTCCGGGGTAACTTTTTTACTGGGCGTTTACTGTTCTTTCCCATTTTGTTCTCTGCCTCTGCCTTTCTTCCTGTCTCTGCCTCTGCCTCTGCCTCTCTGTCTCTCTATCTCTCTGTCTCTTTCTCTCTTTCTGTCCATTTTTGTCTGTTTCATGTCCATTTTCATTATCACCATGGGTTTTTGAGGCTATCTTGTTTTCCATAGTAGATATCTCTTATTGGCCCAGTTATTTACTAAGTTTGGTAAGAAAGGCTGCTTGGTCTGACTATCTCTCTCTCTCTGTTTCTCTCTCTCTCTCTCTCTGTCTCTCTCTGTCTGTCTGTCTGTCTCTCTCTCTCTCTCTCTCTCTCTCTCTCTCTCTCTCTCTCTCTCTGAAAAACTTTTGTTACTGGTCAAGGTGTAACAAGTATTCCAAGATTTTCCAAGATTTTTTCAGGAAAAGATCTGATGAGGAAGCTCCTAGTAAAATTGAAGATAGACAGGGGCAATTTTTCTCACAGAGGAAACTCTTCATGCAGTTTTTATTAGTAAACCTCTGAAAAACTGGCGGCCATTATAAATCCAAGGCAAGTTGTATGACAATAAAATAATATAATACCAGAGACATATTAGGTGCTGTATAGAGCAAAGTAGAAAATGTACAGTGGCGTATGATTTTACACTACACTACTGTGGTCTGTAGACAGAAAATTGTTTCTTTTAGTAGGAACTGAGGAAAGAATTGGTAGAGACTGTGGCAAACAATGAAAAGGAAATGTTCCAAGCCAAAAAAAAAAAAAAAAAAAAAAAAAAAAAAAAAAAAAAAAAAAAAAAAAAAAAAAAAAAAAAAAAAAAAAAAAGAGGTGTGGGAGGGTTTACAGCTCTTTTCTGAAGTCTGGGAGCTAACATGCTCTAGATAGTTGTGGCCTGTTCGCAGAGTTCTAGTAATGTGACTCTGTGCTAAGGATGCAGCACTAAGTCCACGTGGCTATGAAGGACGTGAGACGTGGCCGTGCCAAGCTGAGATGTGCTGCAGCTGTGAAGGACTACCATTTGCCATGGCTGAGCATTTCCCCAAAGTACAGAGAATCTTAACAATAACTGCAATTTATTGCATATCGAAATGGGAATTCTTCACACATTGGGTTAAATTAAATACATTAATTTCAGTTTGTTGGAGCTTTTAAAATCTAACTTTAGAAAATTTAAAATTACATGGGGAGCTCATGTTGTATTTCTACTGGTCCAGCCTGCACTCTGTTGGTACGGCTAGCTTCCACCTGCATTTGTTTAATTTGTACCTCAAGAGCAAGTTAGCCCTCTTCCGTGTTCATTTTGCTTTCTCTCACATTTTCCCTACTTGCTGGATAAGTTTGTATGTGTAATTGAAATTTTATTTTTAAAATAGAAAGTGGATATAAGTAAAGTAAATGCACAGTATAACTAGTGAATTATTTTTATGAAGCAGCCCTGCCGACAGTCATCTGAAATAAAGAGATTTTAAGTAATTTTAAAGTAGAAACTATAAAACTTTCATTATTGATAGATACGCTACTTAAAAAGCACATAGGAGACCTAATTAATGCAGAATAATTCTCCTTGATTCACGGAAGTGGAAGCCAGTGCTGCACCTTTTTTGAAATAATGAGCTTGGACAGTAGTTAAAGAAAGAAAAGCAGTTTCTCTGAGCATCATGTTCTCTCATAGATTCAAGGCTTGGTCAAGTTGTGTATCTTTTCTTTAGCTGCAAATCCACTTTGAATATTAAGTTGCATGCATTAAAAGCATGTATCTATATCATCCATGCATGGACTCTTCTAAGAGAAAATATGAATCTATGCACCAAGTTTTCCATCCAAAGGAGGCTTCACCTGGATCTTAGTTCCATGATTTCCTGGCTGGTGATTTTTGGAGAAGTTGCTGCATCTCTCTAAATCTAGAATTTCTCAAGTGCAACACTTAGATAATCACAGCGATCACTTGTTGGGTTGCTGTGCAGATCAAATGTGATAATTACCCAACAGGTTTAGCACAATGTCTGGCACATTAATGTCACTAAATATTAGCTGTTCTTACAGCTGTACCTTGACTTTGAGCACACAGTGTCCATTTGTCTCTATATAGTTTGACTCTCTGTTCTTCTAATGCGATGAATCAACAGAAAGCTAAGTGGTTTTTTCCAACGTGTTTAATGACTTAGAAAGCACTCTTGGCATTAGAATTCAAATTTCAATCCTTCTGTGCCCTGGGCCAGGAGCCAGAAAATTATTGCTGGCCACAAGTCAGCTTTTAGGAAAGAAGATGTTATGACTACAGACATAGTGTCCCATCACTGGGGTCAAGAAGCTTACAGTGACACTGACAACTGATATCTATATCACATATACTTCATGAGCACTGGCAGGGCTTAAAATAACTGAGTCAAATTCAGATGGCCATGACCCAAGATCTGATCTTTCACGTTATAGGGATGAAATGGAGATAGGGAGCCAAAATAGAACAGAAAATCAAATATTTTGGCAACATAGAGATGTTTATACATGTTCAGTGATTTAGTATACATAACATGAATGCTAGATCATGTCCAGCCACTTGGGATCACATTGTAGTGTTTGAGGATGTATTCTGTGTAGTCACAGTCCTAGGAATACTAAGCTGAGTGTTGAGGAGAAAGTGCTTACTGGAATTCATTACTGATCCATTTACTAGAATTAATTTATGAAGAAGGTGATGATAGAGAGCCCTTTGTGGTCCTCATCACAGTCCGGGAAATTTATATTAATTGGTATTTGGAATTATTGGAATTCTAGTGAGTTAATTCCACTCCCAGTGCAACCCAAGGTAGGAACACAAGAACAATTATATATAAAAATGGAGGGGAGTCAAAGGCATCCCAAGTCTAGCTATGATGAAGGCTAAACAACGGCCCTGTCCCAGGGCCAAACCTGTTTCATTAATTCATGATGGGAGTGGTTTGAGGATGAGCAACTGTGAGAATGGTGGGAAATACATGCCTGCTGTGAGCTGGGCTAGATAGGAGGCCTGAAATCACCTCTGCAGTATGCAGGGAGATGGATATGCAGAAAGAGTAATCTGCATAACACAGCTGAGGTAATATCTGAGGTTTTGGGGTCCATGCTTCAGCTCCAGTGTATAATCTTCTGTGCCTTGGGAGGTTATAATCTCTTATCCTAAAGCTCTGTCTCAGCAGACAGCATGGCATGTGCCCCTCCATCCTGCCCAGGCTCACTCCTGTTTTATTTGGGAGACACAGGGATAGGGAAGCACTGGCCTGTGACCTGGCTTCAAAGACTACCCATCAGCACCCTGCTGGATTGATTTGCATTGTGTAAAACCAAATGAAGGGATTGGAAAAATCTTAGCCAGCTCTGTACGTGTCAATACATGGAACTAGAACCAGGTTTAGCCAAAAGGGAGATAATTGCTCTCCTTTCAAGAGGAGTCCTCCAGCTGATCCTCCACAGATGATACTCTCAGGAAGAAGGAGAGCCTGGCTTTAAGAACTGAGCTTCAACACACTTGCAGCTAGACTAGCTGCTGGATGTTAATGTTTCCAAAGACAACAGTGCCAGTCTGATATTTGTCCTTACATTTCTCTCGAAAGGGGCTAGATTTGCAGAGTGAAACTTGAACATTACATGGATGCCCTCTGCTTAGAGGAACAGAATGAAGACACAAAAGTATTCAAGTTATGATAATTTTGGTAGGAAGTTTGACAGATAGCACTGTAGGCAGTCTCAGTTGTAACTTTAACTGCTACATGGCACGTGGAACTGAAGATTCCTCCCCAGAAGATAATGATGCGCTTTGTGAATTTTGTACATTAAGCCTTGGAGAATAAGTAAGTTGACTGCAGAGTCAGGCTGCTGGGCTACATCATACTTTATTTGTTGTTTTGTGTGAATTATTGTGCCATTCAAAATCTATGTCTCCTTATCTGGGAAATGGAGATAAATTATAAAAACCAACTCATGGAAATTCTGTGATATTTAAATTAGATCATCAAACTATAATACCTGACACATTTTTAAAGTATTCAGTAGATATTAATAATGATGATTATTATCTCCTTCATGATGTTAGTTCTTCTGTTGACAGGAATTACAATAGCCCAGATATTTATTCTTTGATGACTCAACAGCACGATCCATTTAGCTCAAAGCTTTATCATGACTAAAACAATGGTAGACAAGGATGCTATGGTTACTGGAAAATGTGCTAACTTACTAATCATGTCAGTCCATGATCTGATATCTAAAGCTGTTCTGGCCCAGGCTTAGAGTTCTCACCGACGCTTTATACAAGGAAAGGGCAGAACACTGAATATTATAAGGTAGGAATTGAGTAGGGATAATTTCTAGCACACATGGAATGGCTACATGGGGGAAGGAAACTTCCACCTGAGTATAGATAATACGCCTTTATTGTAACACTCAGAACAATGTCAAGAGCTTCTGTTGTTCTTCGTTATTCTCCACTTACTGTGTCATATTCCCAGTTCCGGTTACTCTCTCTACTAGTACAGTCAGGTAAACTCTGCCTTGTACTCTGCCCCACCACGGTCCCCCTCACCCATCTCTCTGTGTCCTTTGCGATCGATGCAAATCCTATCACAGGAATGATCTCTCCCGAAACTTGCAGTGAAACTTGCTTCTCCTTCCTGCATACAGTCCTCCGTCAGCTTCACATTGCTCTTGGAGTGGAAACATGAAGGCCGTGATTCCCCTTCCAGGGTCTTGTCTTGTCACCCTTCCTTCTATACTAGCTCCGCTTCCACTCTTTTGCTCTCTGCTTTTGCCTAGTCCTCAAAGTGCAGTGATTTTCTCACCTCATCGCGTCCTGCCCAGGGTACTGGACACTGGAAACGATTTGCCCTGAAACCCCTCCCTTCTCTTGCTCTTCATCTTAAAGGAAGCTGTACTTTCATTTCTTCCATTTGCTAAATTCCCTTCTCTTTAGTGGATGATCATAACTGTACTCGATGTCTTCTTTTTCATTCTGAATCTAAACATCTGAAAGGCGTAAGATCAGGCTGCCTTGTTTCTTGTGGTAACCCGAATATCCATCATGGCACCTGGTACCTTGTGGGTGATGATTAAATATTTGTGAAAAGAATAAAGAAAAGAAAAATTATGAAATATCTATGACACATAAAAGAGACATAGTAATAGCGTTCATTTGAAAAAAAATAATGTTCAAGGGATACTCAGTTAAAGAGCTAGGAGAGGAAGATAAAGGTTGTTTAGAAAAGCTGGAGGGATAGGAGTAATGAGGGCTTAATGAGATGAGTGTTTAAAGGAGACAGGCAGGGTTAACCTTGGACTCCGTGAAAGTGGGACAGAGGGAATCAGAAAAACCTAGAGAGGAAAAGCAAGCACTGAGCCTCAGTGAGCTGCAGTCAAAGCTCCCAGGCACCTTGTGCAGCCTAGGGTCAGAATAACCTTCTTGTAACACAGGGAAGAAAACTGACCCTTGCTCAGCCCCCTGCTTTGCTGACCCACCCTGATACACACATGAGTTCAGTGAAATCTTGAAATACTCATCCTCTTTGCCACTTTGCAGCTGTCCTTGGAAATCCCTGATGAAGAGCTGTCAGTCCACACACCCCAGAGAACTTTAGGATGTTAGAGTTCTAACACAAATCAAAAAGGAAGACATGGACAGACAGACAAATGTTTCCAGAGCACTGCAAACCTAAAAGGCGCTGATACATACTCATTTTGAAGACTTGTTTTTTAGGAAATGTCAACATGGATCTCGTCAAATTTCAATGTATTTTTATGACACAAATTTATCTACTTACCAAGCTTCTTTTCCAGGGTCACCATAAGTGTTTTTAGGGGCTTTTAGCAGCAGATAAGTATCAGTTCATATGTGTAAAGTGTGTGCCACCTCCTCTGGTCTTCCCTGGGTGCTGCATCCATTATGTTTGTAATGTCTCCAGTTCAGCAGTTGTGTTATATCCAAGGGCCATCTTCACCTATCCATAAGGGGGACTGGAGGAGAAGCCTGTGCCTAGGAGCTCAGGCTCAGGCTCACTCCCTGTAGGAGGGATTCATGCTGAAAACGATAAGATAAGGGATTATGGAAAGGTTTGTCTTAGCAGTGACGGCGTTTTTATCTGAAAGTTCCACCCCCTATGATGGACTGCCCTCCTTATTTGCCTTATTGTCTCAGACGCCTTGCTGGCAGCTTCTTGTCTGCCTTCCTATATCTTTCTTTTCAAGTCTCCTTCTCTCCCCTTACCTCTGTTTCTTTTTATCCTCTCCTGCTGTTACTTACACTTTTTATCTTTCTACCAAGTGAGATCAGATTTTCCCTTTTGCCATAAAGGAGTCTTAGAGTGACTCCAGGCAATAAGGAAGGATTGGAAATACCTTCTCTGGACTGTTAGCTTGTTATCTTTCCAGGCTCCCTGTCACCTCTGCCACTGGGCTACTGAGAGTATTTGTTGTGGATTTTAGTCTCTTTTAGTGACTTTGTTCTTGCAACTTTTCTTTCTTTCAGATTTTTTTTTTCATTGCTTGTCTGTGCTCAGAAGTTTTTTCTTGGCCTTTATTTCTACGTAAAAATGCATTACTTTATTTTCTATATTAGCATCTTAAAATTGTTTCTGCTTCTTTCTTAGAACTCTGGAGTTATGTTATAGTGAAGCTTATTACTATGCTATGGCTTTGCAAAATGACCTTGGACAGTCCTGTTCCATTACATGAGATGAAGAAAGCTCCCACTGACATTTGATTACATTTGCCTCAGTTTCCACCTTTGCAAATTGGAGTAATAAAATTACATAACACGTAGAATTGTCTTTAGTGCTGAATGACTTCATCTTTGTAAAAATTTCTCCAAGAAACCTGTCCACAGTCAGGGGCCTCTCCATTTTACATACTTTAGTTATACTTATTATTACTTACTAGACTCACTATCATTGTTTTTTAAGTCTCAATTTTTCTAGTGATACGTCTTCCAAATGATGAAGGTGAGAATATTGACTTTCCATTCATAAGAGCTGAGCGTTCGCCGGCCATCTATGGAGAAGAACATTTCAGGAGCTGCCTCATTCTCACACGGATCTGCATCTATCCCCTCTTGGAAGTCTCTGGCCTGCTTCCTTCTTCACACATCATTCCATCACATCTCTCTGTGCCCAAGAAACGAACACTTGTGTATCTTCACTGCGCTACCCCTCATAAAGTACAGTTCAGGGAGGTGATTGTAATTTTTAAGCACTAATCACTCTGAGCTATTGTTGCCATAGAAACTGTAGGGCTCATGCTGAAGCATGACAGAGATCACCCCTGACAGCTCACAGACTTGAATTTCAGACAATCAAAGGTACAGCAATTTGGAGGCCTGTTCATTTAGACTTTTCTCTTACCCAGTTTGAAGGAAGCACATTGAAAGCTCTCCCAATTTGTCAGAAGAAAAAAAAGAGGGTGTAGATGGGGAGCTGGATGCCAACTTGCAGCCCAAGGTATCAGTTGCAAACACATTTTATTATTCTCTGGAAAATACGGTTGTAAAATGTAATTGCTGACACAACCTTAATGACAGCACTCTAAGTATGCTGCTGTAATTAAAACAGGAATTTTATTGTACGGGACCTCCGAGAGCCTAGCATATACACCATTCACAAGGCAAGCAACTTTGAGTCCTGCTGCTTTTGCTGTGTGGGCCACATTTCCTCTGTGCCTCTCCCAGTTGCAGTGTGTGTCGAACACCACCTTTCTCCTGGCAGAAAGTAATAAGCATCTGTGTTTACAATGATGCCCTGTGGTGATGGTGCCCTGGCTTTCAGCAGCCTTACCTCCAAAATGTCAAGAGGGGAGCTACTTACTCTTTCTCCTTTGATTTCCCTTACAATAAAACTTTTATGCATTGCACAAAGAAGTTAAAATCCTACAAGGCATTCTGTTTAAAGTTTGAAGAGGGCTGTCTTACTCTAGAGGGATGGCATATCCATTTTATTCCTATTTTATCTCATAGATGGGTTAGAAATTGTGTACAGCTGCTTGTTAAAAAGACCCAAAGACAGTGGCTATAAAAAATTAGCTGGTTATTCTCTTCTCCTGCGATGAGAATTTTGGAGGTTGATGGTCTGCATATGGTGACACTGCAGTCTCCAGTGGGACCCAGGAACCTTTTTGGTTGCCTGCTGGAGATCTGCCGCATGGAGTTGTTGCCCGGGGCACCAATGGACCCGCAGCCGACCATCTTGCCCAAGTCCCTTGGAGGTCCAAGAGTAAGGCAAAGAGCCATATCCCAGCTAAGTCACTCTCTAGTTTTGGGAATTTTCCCCAGCTGCCATATACAAAAACTTTTCTCACATCACATTAGCAAGAATTTAGGTGTATAGGAAATGCATAGCTTATTGGCAGAGTACATGGCCACCTCTTTTACATTTAAAGGGGAAAAAAGGTATCATGGTTTGGAAATCATTGTGTATCACAATTAACAATGTGTTTTTAAATAGTATAAATGTCAGATTTATACTTAGTTTATATTGTGTTATTTTTCACCATATCCTTGGATTTCTCATCTGTGGATTCACTCAACTGTGAATTAAATATACTTCTGGAGATTTAAAATGAAAACTTCCTCTGCACTAAAGCATGTAAATTTTTCTTGTCAGTATTCCCTAGTCTAGTATGGTAATCATTTATGTAGTATTTACATTTTATCAGGTATTATAAGTAATCTAGGGAAGATTTAAAGTTTATAGGTGCAAGGATATGGATTATATGCACATCGTATGCTGCTACAAAAGGAACTCAACTCATCCAATGATTTTGGTGTCTGAGGGGATTCTAGAGCAAGTCCTCCATGGGAACACAGGGACAGCTGTTACCATCAATTCAGAATATAAGTAATCAAAAATTTGTGAAAAATTACTCTTTATCATGATATATGTATACCCAGCTCAATTCTGACTTCTGAAACATCAACTATTCTATTTTCTAAATATCACTTTTGTGTGATTTGGGGGGTTTAAATTATATGATTCGAGGCTTTTGGGATGTACTGTGTTATACACAGGTAAAGAGAATATTTCTCAACAGTAAATTTCTTAAGTTTTTCAAATTAAAGTGAGCTTTTAATGAACCTAAAATTTGGTATAAATTTTCTTAAGAAGTTGAAAATCAGATCTTCAATACTTTATGTATACTAAAACATGTAGATCCTGCCTTTTTAAAAAATCAATCTGCCACATTACGGTTGGCACATTTTACCTGAAAAATTTTATGAAGATTTCTTTAAAAACTGTGATTAAATAATATATCATATAGGGCCTGGCAGGATGGCTCAGTGGAGTAAAGCACCTGCTTAGGAAAGCTTGGGCGGCTGCAGGGACCACAGTTCGATCCCCGGCATCACATGCTGTGCCAGCCCTGCCTGCAGGGCAGGCTGAACTGGCCATAAAAATAAACATACAAACAAACAAAAGTTCTGAAATAAGAATAAAATAAAATAAATCTTTTTAAAAAATCTAGGAATAATATTAACATGTTTTGTCTGAAGGAGGCCTTCTTGACCAGTAAACCCCAACCCCTTTTTGATTTGACCAATGATATGTTTTGATAATGTTAGAAATTGTTGGACTTGAATTCTGTGTAAAAACAATGAAGCAAAAGAGAAGAAGAGGAAAACAGGGAGGGAAGATGGAGGGAGGGAAGAAAGGGGAAAGGATTTTATAGGTATCGCCTTAATTTCATACATGCTGTGAGTCTGTGAGTTAATGTTGTAAATCCCTTTGTTTAGATTCCCGAATTAAAATTATTACTTTATTTTTGCAAAATTTCTCCTCTTAGCTTGCTGTAGTATTTGAAGAAGTAGGCTTATTAGAGTCTCATCATGGGACAGTCAACATGGGCAGTTACTGTTCTCTTATGCACACGCCTCGCTTTTTTGGCAAAAGCGTCCCTGCTTGTTTTTACTAGGGAACGTTACCTACATGAGAATCTGAGATCTGACTGGTACACCATGAATGGGAACAGCATGCAGAATATCTGGAAAAGCTCTTACAAAATGCATGATCTTCTTTACCTTTTCCTTTCCTGGCAGCAATAGGGGCATAAGGGCTGAGTCCCAGGAAGAACACGTAGTAGGACTGCAGGAAGGGAAGCATCTGTGCTAAGAATTGTGGAGCAGTACAATAGTTGGGTCCTGGGTCTAGAGTAGTGGGGTGAGCCTTCTTGCCCAGCATTTTTTCAGAACTGCTGTGGTATTTATTTAACTCACCATTAATTTGATTTACCTGTTTTTCATAGCTGAACCTAATCCAAAATATTAAGTGCAACAAGAAGAAATGTTTAGGTTGAAGAAAATGAATTATCTTGCAGTCCATATAATTTTTCCATGTTTCATTTTTGCTAACAACAGCACTCCAGTATATCTTTTAGCTTTGTAATTATCTAGTGCAGTGTTTTTATTTTTTGAGTGCCTGATTGATCACTTTTATAAAATCTTATTAGCAACTATTAACCTTTTAAATGCAAGAACTTGTCTTAGGTCAAGACTTAGCATTAAGAAGTACAGCACTATAGAAAAAAAAAAGGAATTTGTCCTTACCCGGGTTCTTAGGCAAGCTAAACCCTTCTCTTTATATAGATTTCTCCCAACCTACTCTTCGCCTCAGCATCGGTATGCATCTTGCCAAACTCATTCCATCTATTTCATTTTCTCTTACAGATCCTCCTAACCCTACTTCCTGAATTTTTTTACAATATTTCTTCTGCAGATTACATGTTTAAAAACTACTTTGTATTGGTCTTAGAAATAAGAGAAAGATGTTGTTTCTGTGTTTCCCCCTTTTATCAGTTAGATTGGCACCATTAACACAACATAATAGACACTCTGGAGGTTTCAGTGTAGATGCCGGTTGGGTTGAGCTCAGATCCACATGTCTGTCACTCTGCATGCAGCTTCCTAATTCATGTTCCTTCTCTTACACATGACACAAGACCATGAGCGCTGAGCAGAAACGGGGTATTTCTTCAGGTCTCCACTCCCAAATGTCTTTCTGTCACCGATGCCAAAGCCCCTGGCTAACATCAGTGAAGCAGAGATAGGAACCTTACTCATTCCACCAAGTGATGAACTTCAGTCCCTCGGAGAAGGCTGCAGATCTCTAATCCAGTTTTGAGACTGAAACGTTTCATGCAGTTTTACTTTCTGCCACACCCTCTGAATGGATATAATTTCTCATGATATGCATTGTACATACACATGTGTACTCTTGACAAATTTACAGGATCATCTCACCCTGGCATAATATTTGATTTGAGTAGCTTGGAGTGTGTGTTAGAGAATTCTTTATTTTTATAATTTTTAGGAAGAGAGACGTCATTTTATGATACTACGATATATTAAGAGGTCATTCAGTTAAGTACACTGCACTCTGCATGTGTTTAACTAGTTCTAAATGCCAAGGCTGTCAGTTAATATCATGAAGGGACATTAGATTGCTGGAAGAAATTTGCCTTTGCTTCTGATAACTGCTGTCATTGTCTTAAGATCCAGCTAATCTCACTTAACAGACAAAACGAAGATCGTGGTTAACTTTACTGCTTTGGATTCTTCCAGCTCAGTGATGCTTTGAAAACAGTACTAAAAATATCCAGCTTTACAGAGTATGGTTTCTGTATATGATTGCAATACACTTTGATGCCTCTGTGGACATAAATATTACTCTTCCATGACAGGCAGCCTCATTGGCTAATAGAGGTCAGATTAATTGTAAATAGGTGCTTAAGTTTTTAAAAATTTATTGTTCATGCTCTCAAATCAGTTTGAAAAACAGAAACACTAATTCTGGTGACATGTTGGACCCTAAGGTGCTTAAGTTTTTAAAAATTTATTGTTCATGCTCTCAAATCAGTTTGAAAAACAGGAACACTAATCCTGGTAACATGTTGGACCCTATAGCTGTATACTTGTGAGGCCAAGGAACATCCACGAACATAGGCCGTCATCATTAGCCCACTCCTCACAATTTTAGCAGCATTCGTGTGGAAGAGACTTGCTTCTCTTGCAAAGCTTTCTGCCCTGCTAAGACTTCTGGCTTCCTTTCAATGGGATAGGGTCACTTACTGGACCTGGACATTTTCCATGAGAAGAATAAATCAATATAGTAGCTAATTTATGTTCTGTGAGTTAATTTTCTTACAGTTTTACAATTTTCTAAGGCAGTAGATCTAGCAGTTTCTTCCAGTGAATTAAGATCAAATTATTGCAAGTATATAAAAAAATTATTGCAACTATAAGTCCATAGTTACAATAACTTCAAGGCACAGCAATCTAGAGCATGTGAAATTGTCACTCTGAGGCAGATAGATCTCTGGACTTTCGGACCTCTAGTTACTTTCCTTATTAGTAAAATGGGGATGGAATGCCACATATGCAGAGAATATAGGGCATAGCTCCAAAGAAACTGTACTCTCTGTGTGACCATTTCTGGGCAGGTTGCTGGAGAATCTCTGGGGGCTGTCCTCTGGTGTTGCCAGCATCTGCACATGTGATGGCCAGGACGGCACATAGGGAAATGGAGAACTAACGGCCAGCGTTCTGGTTCATAAATGCTTCATCCAAGTAGCATCACATCACCTCTGACTCTGACTTGGACCAGAAAAAAAGCTATCCTAATAGGTATGAACGATACCCCGTCTGCTTCTCCCCCATAGAAGCATCACAGAGGCAGTTTGCTAAAAAGTGTGCTGATATGTGGAAAGAAGTGCCTGCCAGCACCCCGCGCAGACATGCCAGAAACTTCTCACCGTGGGAGCGCTGGAGCAGGCTTTCCAAAACTACTTCCAACTTAGCAGGGCTGCACACAAGCCATCCTTTCACAATATTCGAGCAAGAATTCCTAGAGTCTCTGAAATATAATTATGAGCTAATTCAACTCCCAAACCATTGCTTTAAACCGATGAATGGTAATGAATTATGACACAAGACCCCGATGTTCCTCTACCCTGCCATTTCTACAAATAATCACTTATGCACTTTATTTCCTAACCCATCTTTGCTCCTAGTACTTTGACACGAATCTATAATACATTACCTAACAAAAGAAATGCCCATTCATTGATCTTTATTCATCAGACACATATTTGTAAAACAACCTTCAAAGTGGTCGAATTTCTTTCTTTTTCCTTTTTTCTTTCTTTCTTTTTTTTTTTTTTTTTTTAATGCATTTAGTACAGGGTCTACAGGATCTCACTACACAGATCAGATTTGTAGTGATCCTGTTTTCAGCCTCCCAAGTGCTTGGAGTACAGGCATGTGACACCATGCCCAGTCTTCATTGAATTTGTTACACTAAAGCTAAGTCCTGATTTCTAATTCTGCATGTCCCTTACATTTTCTGATATGTAATGCCTGAGTTCATTTGTCACACGATCGCTACTGTGTGCTGCTTTGTAGTATCTCAGAAAACTCTGTGGTGAATCCAGCTTTGCATGCAAAACTCCTTGTTTGTACCCTTGAGGCAAAAGGCCATTTAGAAAATTTTGTTGAGTATCCCCATATGCAGAAATTAAAACAATTACTTTTCTTTCACTTCTTCCCCAGAAGGTACTTACTGGATGTTACGTAAGGCCCCAAGTCTCTGGGTGAAATAGGTTGGTTGACTGAGTAAAGAAGTGCCTTGTATTTTTTAATGAAAATTAGTCAATATCATGAAATATCAGAAATAGCTGTGGCAAACAAATCATTTTGATTGGATACAGGAATGCATACTAGAAATACTGCTTTGCTTGTTTTTGGATAACATGATTGTGGCACAATTCCAATCATTGTCATTGCAACTGTTTTACTTTGATCTCATTGTTCACTATCTAACCTGAAAAAGGGAATATTTGGCTCCCACACTGCTGCATAATATCATTAGCAAAGTACATGAAGCTGAAAAGAGTAGTTGTGTACTCTTATTTTGAATTTCCTTTCCTGAGAACTGGAAAGAAATTAGGAACTGAGAACTAGAACTCTATTCCATAAGCTATATATGTATCAATCTATTTTGATGTATTACTATAAATACTCATAATTTTGGAAAATCCATCCTAATTCATTAATATATGTTATTTTCTTATGAAGGAACACACAAAGTAACTTGACCTTTTCTGAGCCTTTCAATTCTTCATTCTCACATCACTGCCTCCAGACATTTTTTTTTTTTTTTTTGGTAATAGGGATCAAATTCAGGACCTTGTGCTTACCAGGCAAGCTCTTAAGCCTGTGAGCTCTCCATCCCTGTTTTTTTTTTCTTTTGAGACAGGGTCCCACACTATGTAGACCAGGCTAGTCTTAAACCAAGAGCTCTCTCCTGCCTCAGCCCCGAGTACTGGTATTACAGGCATACACCACCATATCTTAACTGCCTTAGCTATTTTCTCTTTCTTTTTATAAGTGGGCATATTAAATTATTTCTTTTTTAAAATTAATTTTGTTGGCATAGTTTTTTTGTGTGTGGAACTGGGGATTGAATTCAGGATCCTGCGCTTGCCAGGCAAGCACTTACTCTGTTGAGCTCTCTCCCTGCCTTCGATATACATCATGGTCACATTCATCACAGGGAATCCGTGTCTCTACATATCCGGATTCATTTTTCCTCATTCCCTTTCTCTCCCTTCCATGCTTCAACCCTTCTTCCCCTTCTTGTTTACAATAAGCTTGGTTTCACTTTTCTTCTATCCACTTTTTTTGTTCCTTTCCCTACCTTCCCTTTGCTCTCCTGCTCCTTTGTTCCCCTTACCAAGTGAACATTTTCTTTCTACTTTTTACCATCTGTTAGCCATTTAATCCTTATATACCCTTTAGGTTTTTCACACAAGAAAAATAATTTGTTATGTACACATGTGTGCCTGGTTTATTTCACTTCAAATTATGGTCTTAAGGTGCATTCACTTACTAATAAATGGATATTTTCAAGACCCTAATTTTTACAAAGATGTGGAAGTCTCTTCAGAGTCAGAGACTTCCTTGTGAGTGTTCAGTTGGTTTAACTTGTGTGAAGTTGAGGTAGTCAACTTCAGTGGTGTTCAGTCTGTTAGCAGTAGGCTTCATACTCTTTTGGCTAAGTGGTGTATTGAAAAAAAGTTATCAGACATTTTAGGTTTTCCCTCAAATATCCTTGTTTCCTTGGGTTGAAATGTGATAATGTCACATTTTTTTGTCATAATTTCCTATTAGTCAAATCACAGAATCATTAGAAAGTTGACTGATTCTTACAAGTTAATTTACTTCTAGCCCATATAATATTCTTCATGGCTCACATTTTGGGGGAGGAAGGGAACAGCTCATAGTTTTATAGAATTCCCTTTGAAAGAATCTAATTGCCAAAGGGTCCTTTTCCTATGATATTAAAAAACTACAAACAACAACTCCCTTCAGAGTTTTCTCCAGTGAGTAGTATTATTGTCTGCTAAAGCAACAGAGTGTGATATCCATCCTTATATATGCTTTTAAGTTTAGAAATAAGTACGTACAGTGGCTGCCCTTCTAACATATTTAGCTCTCAAATGTTTTGTTTTATACCTCTGTGTAGAAACCATAATTTCATTCAAGGTAGCCTCAATATGCTTATTTTCCAGTAGTAAGTATTCGTGAGACCTCCTTTTATCCTCAAAAATTTCTCAATTGGGCAATAAATTATGTAGCCATCCCTCCTCTCTCTAAAAGTGCCAACCAATTTTGTTTCTGCAGATTTATATATCTCAAGAGTACTCTGTGGGAAAAGGGCAAGAATTTTTATGTACACCATCCCTCCTTGAGAGTCAAAAAGAATCTTCAGTGAGAACCTACTGGAAGGAGACCCTTCACTTTATCCATCCTGTTGTTTCCCAAATTTATTAAACTGTAAAAATTCTTACTGTTCCAAGTCCTGTGGTGTGGAATTGTCTTTTATGAAAAACAGCATAAGAAAATTTTAACTTCAGTTGGAATTATTACAATTATAAAACCAAGATTTAAAACAAAACAAACAAACAATTCTGCATGTTAGCCATACTGGCTTTCTCTTTGTCTACCTGGAAACTGATGGAGTTAGTGTGACCTCAGAGGCCTAAGACGTTGGAAAAAATCTTGGCAATCATCTTAAAAATCATCCCTCATCATGTTTCTCGAGTGCTGGTAACTCATGATGACTCATAATCAGCTGGATGTTAAGGACGGGAGGAAGCTCTGGGGATTTATGAGCCTGAGAGCACTGAGGAGCCACTCCATGCACAGTAGAGGGATCTGAGGGACATTGAGAGGCAATCAGGGAAGTATAGTGCCAGAGATGGGTCTCCATGGAAACTGTTTTGATGACCCTGGCAGCACTGATTTGATCAGTGCTCCTCCTGCAGGAACTCATTGTCCCAGAATGCTGGTCTGCCATTGACCTGTTATCTCCTATGCAGAGAATGGCAAGTCTGTTGTCTTCTTACTTACAAATAGCTGTGATAACTCAAACACAAAAATGGGAAAGAGACTTTTAGACCAGTAAGATTTAAAATCAATGTCTTTTAAATTCCACTAATTTAATTTGATCTGTCAGTTAGGTCCATTGGATTTAAGTCTGATGTCATTTATAATTAAAGACCAATAAAATTACTGCTCAATATGCATCACCATTTTAAGTCACAGACAGGCATGTGAAGTCAACTTTAAAATAATCTGCTGAAGATTACATTTTTAATTCTTTTTCAACTTCACTAATATAGATCAATATGGCAATGTTGCTCTTGAATTTGCATAATTATAGAGCAAGACAAGATCAGTTATCATTTTTAACTACTGAGATTTATGGCATTATGCTTGTCATCACATCTGTGTGTAAACTCTTGCCAAAGCCATGAGCACATCAGACACGTTTATTTTCTGAATCACAAATTTCTGGGGCCATGTAGTGATTTCTTTTTTGAACTTCAGAAAAAATTCCAGACCACTGTAAATGACTAAACAGTATTTTGAAGAATAAAGGACAGTTGCATAAAAGAAAGCATTTTCTGTAAAACTGATGCATAGATATTTTTCCCTCACACATTTGGCTTGTATATACTGCCCTCTGTCTACACAACTCAAGAAAAAATTTCTACTGTAAATTGTCCAAGATGAAGAACAGGCTGTCATAAATATTTATGCTCTGTAACTTTCTGGACTTCTCTTTCTAGGGTAAAAGGGACCATTTTCAATCTAAGAATAAGTTATTTTTCTTAGGATCACTTATGACTAGGATGTTTTAGAATGTGCAACATATTCTACCACAAAAAAAAAAAACAGTTATATAAATAGTAATCAGGTTCTCAGCAATTTTATCAATTTCCTGCCTTGGCTCTGTGCTTCTTTGTGAAAAGAGAGGAAAGGAGACTATCAGAGTGGCAGAATTAGAATACTCTAGGAAAACCAGAGCTTCTTGAAGATTGGAGGCTGTGGGAATTATGATAGTGCCAAAAAGACAAAAATGTTCAGAGAAGAAAAATTTAAAGCTTTCCCCCTTTTCCCTTTTCTTCCATTCCTCTGTGGTCCCTCAAGAATGGCATCACTTCTTGGCTTCCATTACTACAGCAATACAAAGAGTGAGGAAGTTGTGTTAAGCATCTAGATTTGCACTCAGTCTGCCTAGAAGCCAAATATCTGTGGTCTTATCCCAGGCTTCCACTTTGAAGAATATAGTCTGGATGTATAGGAACCTATAACCATAGTATTTGACCTAACTGACTATGAACATTCCCTGGGAAACATTTATCATTACTTGTTCCTGCATCCGTGACTCTCTGGGTATGTGAGACGCTGAGTATTTGCCTGTCCTCATGGTCTGATGAGAAGACCAATAACCAGAATCTCCTTTCTCCTGTATAAAAATCCTGTTTTGTGACCTTGTCTAAGGAAAAGAAACCCAAACATAAATATATTCATGTAAGCTGAAAAAAAATAATAAAAGTATGCTTTTTGAAGTATTTGTACTCTTAATTGTACTTGTTCTTTACAACAAAGAAAGGGTGATAGGTAATATAATTTTTTAGTTAAGACAATTGAAAGCATAATAATGCAAGATCATTTCTCATGAGGAAATACCTGGTACCCTAATATATGAGCAAGAGCAGATTGTCCTTACTAGGAATAAATATGAATACATATCTTTAAGTGAATAATACTCCTTAACTGAAAAGGGTACCTAAAGATTGGCTGGCTTGACTTAATGTTCCTCTGTGGGAAAGTCTTCTTACACTAATCAAAATAGTTACAGTCTCTTTTCTTCTTAAACTGCTAAATCTAAACTGTCTTCATCCAAACTCCTGTTGTACAGTCACTGAGAACAAGAGGAATGAGAGACTGGGACAAAGGAGGCAGTGGCAATTCCAGTGTCTGATTAAAATCTTATTTGTCCCTCCACCTGTATGCCACTTATTACATGGTTAATGTTTGCATAGTTTTAATAGAACCAGTTTTAGGCATTGTGAAGTAGACAATCTTCCATTTATTAAATTACACTTACTAGTTACCTTACTTATTCCAGGCAGTAGTGACTCCTGCTCTTGCTTACTAAGCTTTTAATCCAGAAGGGGAGAGGGGGACAGAGAGAGAGAGAGAGACAGAGACAGAGACAGAGACACAGACAGACACAGAGACAGACAGACAGACACATACATACACATGTGCACACATGCACACTCAACTAAATTACCAGGCCATAACTGTGCTTAAGTCAGATCTGGTAAATAGGAATTTTCAGTTTATTAAGTGAAGGAAGGGTGATAGGGACATGAGTAACATAAGCACTTTATGAAGAGAAACATGACAAGGTCCAGAAAGTACAAGAGCTGTAGTAAGCACTTCCAGATGATCCAGGCCAGAACTTAAGTCAGAAATGCAGATCAGGAAAGACTCTGTGAAGCTCGCTAAAGACTAGATTTTTTTATGCCCTTGGCAAGAGAACATAGCTGAAATCATTCGTTTCTGCTAGGAAGTGAGAAGATTTACTAGGTCTAGCTGAGGAGAGAGGAGAAAAGGCAGCCATGAAAAACGGCCAGAGAACAATGGAAGTGGACATAGTAAGGAAGTTATGACATATAATCTATAGGAGCATTATTTGATTAATAGGTAGAAACATATATCAGTGGATGGACAGATGATGGATGGATGGTAAAGGATGAATCAAAGTTAATTCCCCACTTACTATCTTTATGACCTTGAAAACAGGGAGCTATTCACAAAGAGTATGTAAGAGGAACATTTTTGAGGAAATCATCACAAGAAAAGTTTATCAAGTAATGTAGAGACACATTAGGGAGACAGAAAAAAAAAAAAAACACAAGACAAGGCACAGCTGGCTGACACTGAAATCGTCACATGCTTATCTGCAGCTGATAATTATAAATATTTCTCAACATTTACCACACTTTAAAAAAAAAAAACTTTTCCTTTGTACCATCTCAGTCTTGACTTCTCTACCCTAAGACCCTACCTCTTCATTCTTCTGAGAGATGGAGGGTTATTATGGGTGACCTGTCCCCACCTTATGCCCCGCCAGACATAACAGTAAGACAGTGACATTCAGTCTCTCTGAGGTATACTGAAGAAACTAATGTTCACTGTAAACCAGGCATAAGAATTGCAATCATTATTTAATACTTTTGATAGTTCAAAAGCTATAAGAGGAATAAACATTTTTGCTGACCTCCAAGTTATAATTTCCTTGAAGATTACAGATAAATTGAGATTATGTGATATGTTCATTTCAGATAGATTCTGACACAAACTTTTACAGTGACTGAATGGAGAGTGAAAGATTTAGAGGCTATGTCTGGCAATCAAATTGTTAATTCAGTCAGCTCTTCTTTTTTTGCTCATTTTTGTATCTGGCATATTTTATTTAACTCTTAGAATTTCTTGAATACTCCATGTATTTCAGAGCTAAATTATCATTTATCATGAAATGCAGCGCGAGTAGAAAAACTTCACTAGAAATATTTTATATTCTGAGTGTGCCAAATACTTAACTTGAATTCCTAAAACAGCTCTCATTAGGTTTAAATCAGGCCAAAAGGAACTGATGGTTGGCTTTAGAAAGTAAAAGAAAAATAAATTTTCACATTAGTTAAGAATATCAAGTGGAAATTGTAAGTGAAGACATCTCATAGGAAATTTAGGATAATAATGAAATGCAGTGTTTGCATAATGTGGAGATTGGACAGTATTAGATCATTGATGAGCAACGGGGTAAATTTAAATGAAAATTTTGACATTTTCCTGTCTTTGACTAAGGAAATTATGAGCTTTTTCTGTTATGTTCTAATTTTTCATTTGCAGGTGAGTGGTGTTTCCTGGCCAACCAGGGCACCACCACAGAAACCCTGTGCTATGTGCTCTGGTGAGGGTGTGGTGAACAGGGATGTTCGCTGTTGATGGAACCTGAGGCTAGCAAAGGAAGCAGCTGTGTAAAACAATAGGTCATACATGTGCATCTCAGTCTATTGAGGACAGGAACGGGTTTAGGCTAAGCAGAATCGGAGAGAGAAGGAATTTATTCTATGAGACAGAAGGTAAAGGTTCTCAGAAGAAGGAGCATAGAACTGGGGAAGATAAGTGGCGATTGGATGGCTGGTGGGGGCTATTGCAAAGAAGCAGCTCAGTGTGTACTGAGGGCTGGCAGTGCAGGGGACAAACTTGCCAGCTTCGCTCTCTGCTCGCGGAGACTCGAGTTCCACTGTTCTGAGAGAGCAGATGATGGTCTCCGTTTTTGAACAGCATCCCAGATGGCTCTTAGGATGGCTACAGTCTAGCTTAGCACAGTCACTTTTAAATTTTAAATTCCTCCAGTAGAAAGGGTTTGGTTAAGACAATTTCTCTGCACACTCCTGGCCCCTGGTAGGTGATCAATAAGTGCATGCTGAAGAATGAGATAATCATTCTGGCTACTAATAATTTAAATTGTAAGAGCTGACTAACTCCTGCTTTAGGTTTTTTGTTTGTTGGTTGGTTCTGGTTTGTTCCGTTTGTATTTTGTGCAGGGTCTCACTACATAACTCAGGCTCCTTGCAATCCTCCTATTTTCAAGCCTCGCACCATTGCCCACTTGGATGGGCCCAGCACTTCGGGGTTTAGAGCCAGCCTGGCATGTGCTGCAGAGGATCAAACCCTGATCCCTGCACTTGCCTAAGCAGGTGCTTAGTCCACTGAGCTATCATGCTGGACCTTAACTCCTGCTTTATGTCTGATTTTTTTTTCTTTTGGCTTTGACTTTGAGTATACGATTTCACTACTACTACAGAAAGTTGAAAGATAAACCTTCAAACAAATAAAGAAAGTCTTGAGTGGAAGAGTACTAGGTTAGTTTAGCAGAAGTAAAAGTAGACCACTGATCTGTTTTCTACCATATCTGGCTCAAAGGCTTATAATAAAAATATAAGTAGTTCCTGAAAGTATTGTGAAGTTTTTGAATATTCAGTGCACTTTCTTCATGCATTAGATGCTATGTGCTTTGGAACAAGTAATCTGCTACTATCATTTGAGGAGTACAGAGGCAAAAAAGACGTAGCCTCTGCCCTCAGTGAGCTCACTGTCGGGAGTTAAAGGCAAGCAAAACTCCTTACTGTCCTGGTGATGAGTGCCAGGACTCTACCCTGAGCATGGGGCCAAGCCCTTTCCGTATGTTACTGTCCCCCATAACCTCAACAGTTTGGTAACGCAGATATTTTACAGATGATCACACTATGGATTAGAAAACTGATTCACCACAAGTCAAGTAATGAATAGTGGAATTTGATCTCAAATCTATAAAACTCCAGTCACAAATGCATTGTTATCGAGTATAGTTTGTAAATATACTGTGTTTCTGTTTTCACTTACTCATGCTCAAATAATCATAAAAAATTTTACATACATATCGTACATGGCACAGGCATCTTAAACTCCATCAAAATTCAAGTTCAAAGGAGAAAGACATCCCAGAGGACGCAAAGTGCTAGTGCCATGTGTGCCTATCATCTGGTTACATAAGTCAATTAGCTACTTAATATACAGCATCATAACTTTTTCCATACTAAAAAATCAAAGTTTTGCCAATTCTTAGAAAACCTTAAGAATATTATTTCATTTCATTTTTTTTTCTTGTTTCAGAACTTTTGTTTGTTTGTTTCTTTATTTTTATGGCTGGCTCAGCCTGTCCTGAAGGCAGGGCTGGCACAGCATGTGGTGCCAGGGATCAAACCGTGGTCCCTGCAGCCGCCTAAGCTTTCCTAAGCAGGCGCTTTAGACCACTGAGCCATCCTGCCGGGCTCCCCTTAAGAATATTATTGATTTTATTCATAAATCACATTAATTTCCTTTGACCCAAGTTGTAACAACTTAGCATAATGATTTTATCAGTGTAAAATATCTTTTGTATTTGTGTAAGTATTAAGTTTAACTTAAAACTTGAAAGCATATATTGTGCTCAGAAATAAAACCACATGGGAACAGCATATTTCACTGCATATGAATCAGGAAGTGCTCTACAGGATTTTATTAAAAGAACCCACTTTGTTTTAAGTCATTTTGCAGCCAGGGAGTCAGCTCAGCAGGATATGCCCCTGAGTTCAATCACCCATACTCAAAATAAAAACAAAACAAACAAACAAAAAAACATTACTTTAAAAACCTGGCCACTGACAGGAAAAGAAAATAGTAGTTCTTACTTATTAAGTTGATCTTTTCACTGATGTGACAATTTTATGTACAAAATGATAAGTCCTGCACTACTTGGGATTCTTTCTGTTGAACTGAATGATCTAGATTAGATTAGAAAGATGTAGGACCTGTGACTCCAAATATTGGCCATATATATTCTTATCAAATAACTGTTCAGGTATTCTCACACTAGTCTAATATTTTTCTTAGTCGTACCTTCATACGTACAGGACATGGGGCAGACCCCAGCAGGCCAATTCTGAGTTCCAAAGAGATGTTACTGGTAGGCAGATTTTAAATTTATCCATTACCTGTGCATTTGTGCCTAGAAATTTATAGTTATTTAGCTAATAGGGCATATAAATTTACCAGTGCTTGGATGAATGTGCACTCAATTATTCCCACTAAGAAAATCTTGAAGTTGAATATAAGTGTGGGCTATATCTATCATATTTAAGCTTTTTAATATCTAAAAGCACAGTGAATTTTATTTTATTGATATATGTCAAGACTTAGGCAAAATTTAATTTTCTTGATGTCAGAACATTCTGTTGATCTATGATGAGGTAAAATTTACTATGCTTGCAAAACTCTTGATGTTTTAATTATGCTCATAAATTCTTAGAGATTTTTTGTATAAACATATATGAAATATTTCTCAAACATGTTTTTACTAATGACAAGTGAAATAGATCAAATTCAAATCCATTGTTAGGAAGCTTGGTTTCCTTTGAAAGATCCTTTAGGAATATTCTTTATTAAAAATCTTGTGGCTTTATTACTATGCTATTACTCATATTTTTATTCACTCAGATGTTTGAAAGTGCTTTTTTACTAAGGTATCTAAGCAAACAAACTTTAAATCAAGCTATCCATCTGAGCCCTAAATCAATATTAAAAGCTGTTTTATTGCTCTAATAGATTGCATTACTAGATTTGAAGAATCAAGGAAAAGATCTCCTTTATGAAGTTCCAACAGATAAATATCCAAGCGTGCCATATTATCCAGTATTTTCAGAAATGCTGGACTTTGTCCTGCTATCAGGAATTGTGGCGAAGCCAGCCAGAAAAGTAGAAACCTAGTGGAGATTCTTCGGTAAATTCTTTTCAGAAATAAATGTTCAGATTCATTCATACATTTAGTCCCTTTCCCTTCAGACACCATAGTCTCAGTTGCTGTTTCTAGCTTTATTTTTAAAAAGACTTGCATGAATATTTTAAGCCCAATTTGGTATGCTGCGTTATTGATCTTGCATTATTTATGTTAAGATTCTCTTTAATCATAAAGGCCTTGAAAAGTGCACAGCAGGGAGAGTGGGTTAAATTTCTTCTTGGTATTTAAGGTCATTAACTGAGGTCATAGCAGCAACAAAGTACACTGGACTGTCTGCATTTTGTTTATACACATGAGAAGTGAGAAAATGAAAATGTAGGTTTAAAACAAGTCAGATTTAGAAATATCATCTTAGAGTCTTTAATGACTTATCATCTTAAAGTACTAGCTTGTCTCAAGAATAAGATGTATTTATAAGAGATGAAGATGACTAAACTAATTATTTTCAATGAAAAGAAAGAAATAGCTAATTACTGTTAGGTTAAAATGTCTTGGAAACCCTTTGTAAAAAAAAAGAGAGAGAGAAGAAGAAGAAGGAAAGGAGACAAGAAAAAAGAAGAGCCCTTTGTTTTTTAAGCCACTTACTAGTTTCCATGGCTAGTTTATAATCTCCCATAAAGACAGGGTACATTTTGTTTATTTTGTCAAGCTATTTCTTCTCTCTAGGACTTAATGCTTTCAAGTGTGGTGACACGCACCTGTAATCCTAGCTGTCTGGGAGGCTGAGGCAGAGTGATCACAAATTTGAGCCCAGTTGGGAAACTTTAGTAGCTTAGTACAACCCTGTCTCAAAAAGTGGGAGTGCAGCTAAGGATGTAGCTCAGTTTAGAGACCCTGGGTTTAATCCCCAGTGCCACTTAAACATGTAAAATCTTATAGTTTTAAAAGCTCCATCACATAAAAAATTAACACCATTACAGGGTGAAACATGAGTCCTCCCTTCTGGAGCATGGGCTACAAATGTATAGTCAGCTCCTTCCTCTGAGTGCAGTACAGGAAAGGACTGGGGAGAGTGAATTCCCAGCAGAGAAACCTGGCAGACGTTGCCTAACCAGGTCGTGAACAGTGGTGGCACATGAGGTGTGCCCTGTGCCTTTGAAATGGTGCCAAGACATTTGACATGGTTTCCAAAACATTTTAACCTAACAGTAATTAGCTATTTCTTTCTTTTCATTGAAAATAATTAGTTTAGTCATCTTCATCTCCTTTAGTTACAGTCTAATTATGAGAGAAGGCAGGCAATCCCAGTTCAGGAATAATCTCCAAGATATCAAACCACAGCTTCTCAAGACTGTCTTTGGTCCTCAGAACCAAGGAGAGTCTGAGAAACTGTCACATCCCAGAGGTGCCTAAGCAGACCTAACAACTAAGTGCAATCTGATCCTCTGGGTTGGATCCCAGGGCAGAAATATCATACTGAGTAAGAGCTATAGAAATGGGAATAAAAGGGCAGGCAAAATAGCTTGACAGGTCAAAGTGCCTGTAAGCAGGCACAGGGGCCAGGGGTTTGATCCCCAGCTTGCCATATGGACCCCAGCCCCCAGGGCATGCTGAGGCAATGGAGACTGGGTGTAGTAGCATGTCCCTGTAATCCCAGCTCTTGGCAGGCTGTAAGCAGGTGGATCACTACAAGTCCAATCTAGTAGTGAGGGCCTGAACACCCTGTAGACGCTTCCCTAAGATACAAAATGAGAGAGAAATGTGAATAAAATATAAAGCTGAATTAATGATAATGTGTCAGCATACATTCATCAATTGTGGTGACTATACTGTACAAATATAAGATGTTAATAGTGCATGTAGAGATGGAATTCTCAGTGCTGTCTTTATTTTTTATATAAATTTAAAATTATTCTAAAATGAAAATGTTATGCCAAACATCTAGAAAGTTGTGCACATGAACTTTGCACTATAAGTGTTATATATTTAGAGAAAGCATATTTGTATAGTTTTGATTAGGTATTCTCTTGTTTTTAAAGATATTCAATTCAAGTTCTAACAAACTATTAGTCTATAATAATGGGACCAGGGGCTGGCAAGATAGCTTGGCAGTCTAAAGCACCTGCTTAGGTAGACACAGAGAACTATGGTTTGGTCCCTGGCACCACATGCCATGCCAGCCCGACCCTCAGGGCAGGCTGAGCCAGCCAAACTAATAATAATAATAATAGTGATAATAATAATAACAATAATAATAGTGATAATAATAATAACAATAATAATAGTGATAATAATAATAATAGGACTAGGATCATCTTCAGATGGCGATGTTATTTCTAAGCATTGAATTATCTAGATTTATAATTCAAGACAAAACTTAAAATCTTAGGCCTCCACACCCTTGTAGCGTGATCTCAGGTATTAGCTTTTCTGCCGCGCATGAAGAGGTGGGGTCATGTGCACAGTGTAAGACAAGATGTTTTACTGAAGTGCAGTGAGTGATACTTGAAGTCTTAGGAGCTGTTATGATTCATTTCCCCATCGATTCATTCTGCTGGCTATTAGACACTTGCCCCAGGCTATAATGGGATTAGATGCTAAAGTTAAAGGATGGCCTACCCCTGGTTTACATAGCCCAACTAACTAGAGGTGCAAGATGAAACAGATTGTAAAGCCTCTGGAAAATAGCCAATGTAACTTTTTTTTTTTTTTTTTTTTTTTTTTTTTTTTTTTTTTTTTTTTTTTTTTTTTTTTTTTTTTTTTTTTTTGTCTTTTTGAGACAGGGTCTCACTATGCAGTTCAGGCTGGCCTTGAACTCACTTTTGTAGCCCAGGCTGGTCTTTAGCTTGCACTGATTCTCCTGTCTCAGCCTCCCAAGTGCTGGGATTACAGGTGTGCACCACCAGGCATGGCAATTGACAATGTAACCTTTGTGGCTCCCCAAAAGAGCATGGGCCACAACAGGAGACAGACTCATGGCTTTTTATTTCCTGTAAGATAATTCTCTAATTCAACAAATATGTGAAGAATGACTTGCTATGTAATTGGGAGTGTTGCAGTCACTTGCGTTCCACCCATGGACAACCGGACTGATAGCATTTCTCATGTGAGGCAGATAATCTCTGAAAATTATGAAACACCCCTGTCTTGAGCTGAGATGTAAATTTCTACAGCTCCTGTTAGGGGAAAGATAGTTTGGTTTCTTAATAGAAAGTCTTTCTCATAATTGAAGATAGCTGGTGTGCCTCTAGCTCTTGTCCCTACTCTGATCTCAGTGCATCTTCTTTTGAGGCCAGATTTTCCCTACATTCTCATCTTCTCAATATGATCCCCATTCAGTTGCATCCTAGTCAGTATGACAATGTAATTCCTAAGAGTTACTTAGAGCAGGGGTCAAATTCTAGTTCTATCCTACGGTATTTGTTAGTCTTGCATATATCCTGTGATCACACTGAACCTCTATTTTTTCCTCATCTAACCTGAGAGAACTTTTTATATAATTGTGGCAAATTAGAGATGGTTTATATAATGTCGCTGATCAAGGACAGGGCAAATAGTACCACAGGTATTCAAAACTAATAGTTCAATATAAGCAAGCTAATCCCCGCTTATTAAATATTTTTGTGAAACTAAGCCTGTCCTCTTATACTTGTGCAGTTCAGATTATGGGCAGAGATACCAAGATCTGCTTCATTGAGTTTAGGTTTAGTATGTTTGCAGTTCTTTATCAGAAATCCTTAAGGCAGATGTGTTACCTTGGACTCAGTCTGTGGAAAAATAATACCGCTCCTTGACATGCATAGTACCTGTGTGTGCCTCCAGACATACCCAACAAGAAATGCAATGTGATGTCTGAGTATTCACTCCAGGGTGACAGTTACACAACCTCCTGTCTGCTCTGGTCCACTTTTCCCTCAAAAGGGTGAAAAGAAGCTGTGACTGAAGGTTAAGTTTAACCAGTCCTTTCAATCTGCCATGTGAAAATAAATCATTTGGAATCCTAAGTTTTTGTCACCACTGTATGACCATTTCCTCCTTAAATAGTCACAAATCCACCTTAAATTCACTGATGGAAACACAGCAGTACACAAAGTTTCCTTTTCATAGGCTCCCAACCAAATCCTCATTTATTTATTCTATATTCATTTAAAAGTCATTTTTTCTTGAATATTTTTATCAAACATTTGGATAAGCACTATTTTTTTCAAAATGCTTAGCCTCCAACATCACAAGCTTCACTGGTGGCCCACTGCAATTGCAGAACATTTGACTGTATATGTACTTACTTCCTCTTAGTCCAAAGAGAAGTATATTCTTTTCCTTTTTTGTTTTTTTTCTAAGCAACATCAATAGGGAGGTGGGTCATGTCCACACACTGTACTCTGTAGAACGATTGGGAGGACAATATGCAATATGTCAACTTTCAAAGAAAAGAAAGGGGAAAAGAAAAAAAATAATAATGTTCATTTAGAAGGGTTAATGTTTAATTGTTTGATCAATCTTATATACCTATATGTATTAATCTAAACTGATCTGATGATGAAAATATGTAATATAACCCGTGTTAAATTTAAACAATAAAAAAAAATGCTCTGAATATTACTTTTCCCGTGCTTTGCCATAAATACACTGGGAGCTTTTTCTTACCTTTCATTCTAATTTTTTTTTTTTTTTGTATTTTTTAGGGAAGGGTCTACAGGGTGTTCAGGATCTCACTACTAGACTGGACTCATAGTGATCCACCTTTTTATAGCCTCCAAGAGGTGGAATTATAGGCATATGCCACCATACCCAGTCTCAATTAGTCTCAGCATGCCCCCAGGGCAGGACCTACATGCAGGTCTAATGGTTGATTCTAATTCTTACTCATAAAGACATGCTGGTTTTTTTTTTTTTTTAAAAAAATCTTTTAAAAAAAGGGGGGGGTCAGCAGGATGGCTCAGGAAAGCTTGGGCGGCTGCAGGGACCCTGGTCTGATCCCTGGCACCACATGTTGCGCCAGCCCTGCCCTCAGGGCAGGCTGAGCAGGCCATAAAAATAAATAAACAAACAAATGAAAGTTCTGAAACAAGAAAAAAATAAAAATAATAATTCTTTTAAAAAAAGACATGCTGTTTTTTTTTATTTTACATGAGTTTATTTCCAACTATGTTGCATAGTAATGCTATAACTTATCAGAGATTTTAAAATTATATTTAATTCATGTGTCAACATACTATAAAATTATGGTTTCACAAAAATATCACTTTTAGCCAGTAGAGGGAGTCAACTATAACTAAAGGTAGTTTAGGACAGATATTCAAAGAAAAAGCGAATTTACTATTTTTTGTCTTTTCGAGACAGGATCTGGATATACAATTCAGGCTGGCTTTGAGATTACTTTGTTTTGTTTTCTATATTTTGTATTTTGTACAGGGTCTCACCAAACAGCTCGAACTCTTAGTGATCCTCCTGTTTTTAACTCCCCCAGTGATGGGATTGCAGGCATTCCACACCATGGGCAGACTTGGCCAGCTCAGCACACCCAGGGTGGGGCTGGCATGGCATGTGATACCAGGGATTTAACCCAGGGCCCTGAGCATGCCTAAGCTGGTGCTCAGTCCACTGAGTTCTCTCGCCAGCCCTTCAGCTCGCTTTGTAGCCCAGGCTGGTCTCAAACTCACAGCAATCCTCTTGCCTCAACCTCCCAAGAGCTGGGATTATAGGCATGCACCACCATGCCCAGTTTCCTAAATTTTCTTAATAGTCTAAGAAAAGTAAAGGTATTATGGATCTAACACATATTCCTATCCAACTGTGCCTTTAACGTAAGATTCATCATTTAAAGTGATATAAGGGCTGGCCTGATCGTTCAGCGGACTGAAGCGCCTACTCAGGCAGAACACAGTGGCCAGGTTTTATCCCTGACATGCTGTGCTGGCCTTGCCTGCAGGGAATGCTGAGAGGGCGCTTTACAGGGCATGGTGGTGCATGACTGTAATCTTAGCACTTTGGGAGGCTGAAAACAGGAGAATCACTATGAATCCGATCTATGTACTAAGACCCTGTGGCCCCTGTGCTAAATACAGAAAATTAATTCATTAAAATAAACAATGTTAAGATGGGAAGTGTAATTTTACCTTTCTTTAGAAAACCTTGATTGATCCTATGAGGGTCGTGTGTGGCACGCATAGGCCACAACCACTCCAGCAAGAAGACCCTGTCAGCCTCCCCAGGGCCCAGCCAGCAGCTTAGCTCGGCAGTGTTTCCCACCCTGTCTGCCCTCTGCACTCCTGTGCGGCCCCCACTACGGGACAGCCCTCCTTGAGGTTAGTATGTTTGACTTTGACTGGGAAGTATCTGAGCACTTTCATTAGCAAATCTGGTTGTCATGTCTTTCTGTGTCAGAAATCTTCCTTCTGTGTGCCTGGTGACACTACTGAATACCCGCACCTGGAATCTTTGCTGTAGTGAGCCTGCCGCAGCTTGGGGCTGCTCTTCTACCTCACAGACTTTTCTTGTCGTTGTCATAGCTGATGTGTGAAGTCTGGACAGGAAGAAGAGAAAAATTTACATAGCTCAAGAGGAATTGGTTTCATTTTCTAAATCACCAGTGGGATCCACTGAATTATCCTATTAAGAAAGTAAGCATTACAAGTTAAATTCTCTTAATACAATTTAGGAATTAACTTCTAAAACATAACTCTGGCATTGCAAAATTTTAGTATTGCTTTGAATAGCCACGGAAGACACTTTTTATTAGATATGCTAAAATTTAAACATAAAATTGTAGTCAGAAGTTAAATGATTCTCCTTCCTATTGTTTTTCATTTGCTGATTAATGTGAAGCATGTGATTCCTTAAGAAGCTATGTCAGATTCTATCAAGTATTGATGTAAAAAGGGATTATGAGCAGTGTCATTACATTACCCCTACAATTTGCATATTCTGTGTGTGCTGTGTATCTCCAGAGATAGTTTACTTCTCCTTTGGGTCCTGGCAACTTTGTATACCAGCTCTCTTTAAATATTAAAATCCAGTAGTGGAAGTTTGAAGAGGGTCCCTTAAGGCTATGCATAACATAGAGGCTGGTACGCAGATATCCATTCCTTCCGACTCTGCTAACAATTTGGTAATAACCTCTCCTAGACAAAAGGGGCAATCAGTTAATATGCCTACTTGTGCAAATCTCAACTCTTAAAGAATAGTTACTTGAAGCACTTCTAACGAGTAAGACCTACAGGTATCTATATAGGCCAAGGTGAGTTTTTGAAATATTTTTCTTTTATAGCAATGATTGGCTTAGGCAGTAAAATCAGAATGTGTACCAGTTTCTCAGAGGAGAAGGATTGAGTTTTGGAGAAGTCACTGTGCGTCAGTTTTACCTTCTCTGTGTATTGATGTATATTCCCTTTGTCCATCCTCTGCATTTTTCCGTACACTGGTATCTGCTTTTATTCTACTTTTTCTGCTTCTACTTATTCTGGCACATGTGTGTAGTACTTTTTATATACTTGTCACATTTTTTTTTCTTTTAACCATTTAAAATCTTTTCCAAGTGCAAAACCGAGAGGCAATAAGGTATAGTCAGTCATGTTGTTGTACCTATACCAGCAGTATCCATTTTCAACTTTTCATCATCCCAGATATAAGATCTGAACCTAGCAAACAATAAATCTATACCCACATGGTGTTAATTATGGTATAGTTTAATATACTTTAAAGTCCAGTATCTATAATACTACCCAAAACATGGCTCTTCTTTAAAGTTGATTCTCAGAGTTTTATGTATATCTGGTTGGCTTTACTTTTTAGCACAGTTTTTACTTTTAACGCATGCATGGTAATTGTGCTTGTTTATGGGTTACAGTGTGATCTTTCAATACATTCATGTACTGTGTATGATTAGATCAGGGTAATTGGCATAGTCATCAACTCTGAGATTTACCTTCTCTTCATATTGAAAGCTGCAATATCATTCCAAGTGGCCCCCCTGGCACAGCCTGTATCCTGTGCAGGAGAGCTCACTGCTTCCCAGCCGCCCAAGCGTGACGTCATCCTAGAGTCTTCTTTACTCTCCTCCCTCACCTCCTTCAGTCTCCATTCTTGCCCATGAGCTCGCGACTTTCTTTCTGCTTACCACTGGCCCTGCCGTGTCCACCTCCTTCTCATCAAGCTCAGGATTCGCATCCTTGGGGTCCCAGCCGACCTTCCCTCCTCCCCGTTACTTTCTGGCATGCATCCTCTATAACTGGTGCCACTGATTATCTTCTTAACAGAACCATTAACTCTTGCCATGCCACTTGTCTGGCTTCAATCTTTCTGAAGCTCTTAACTTTTGGGATAGAGTTTAGATTCTTTGGCAAGGTTATAGAAATGCACTGTATGTCTCTCACCTCAACTGCAGTCTCCCTTCTGTACACACACACACACACACACTTCAGCAAGCCTATACACCACAGAAGTGAACTCGCACTCTAATCTTGTGAAGGTGCCATTTCTTTGCCTGTGCCTGGACACCTCAGTTATTCCTCTTTCTTCCCCCTTCTTTGCCTTCCCCTACCCACACTACCTCAGGCTATTGGTTCTCTGCTTTCTTTCAAACATGGTTACCAGTTGTACCCCAGGCACTGCAACACTACGGTGTAATTATCTACTCTACAGGTTCCAGGAAGTGAAGACTTTACACTGTTACCTCATGGCAAATGAAACAGTGAATGTGCTGAAGTATTCTCATTGATACTTCATTCCTCTCTTGGATTTTGTTTAGAGCTCCTTGAAATTAACAAGAGTTGCCTGAAATAATCTTTTATAAGGATGCCACTAATTGAATTTTTACTTGCATTCTAACTAGTACTTTTTATAACTCAGAGAGGAGAGCTACTGTTCTTTGGTTGAAAAGAATGATTTATTAACTTGTACAGGAAAGAGATTCCTCTTTCCCGCCACCACTGTACAGTTTACAATTAGCTTTTGAATAAGCTATTAATGAATTGCATTGTGTCTCACTTTCGCTTTGTTATGGAGCTTTTAATTGAGTTGTCTTTATCATTTTTACCTTGATGGCCATGTTGTTCTAACACATTTTCTGTAATTGGATAGGTATCTTCTCAGATATGGGATTTTCTTTGGGCTTATAAGATACACAAAGTAAGCCATACACATGAACTCTTTCATAAAACTTTCACTGTCATTAAAAATAAAGAGCAAAAGTTACTGACCTCAAAGCAGAACTCTGGATATGTAAACCATGACAAAGCTATCAAGAAAAACAAAAGCAATATATTTATCATAAGAGATGCCAAAAAGGAGAAGAAAATTACTATTAAGTGCAAATACCATATCATCATGTGAAAAAAAATCATCTGTCTTCTTGGGACAGATTGTTTGAGATTCATTCCTCTTAAAGTAAATTAAAAATGCCTGGTGGTTACCCTTTAATGGTATATCATGACTGTAATAAAAGCAATTTAAAATTTAGCCCAACTGAGTGTATAACCTATCATTAATAAAGAGAACTGTCAGAAAGAATAATTTAATTAGAATAGTGCAGAGGAAATCTGCACTCCCTTTCCCGTTATTTATGACTGAGATTCCTGCAGTAGGGTTGGAAATTGTGTTGCCTGACCAGCTCTATGACATATAACTTTGATTTTTTTAATTGCTCTATTACCATAATATCAGCATGGGTTAAAATAACTTTTCAACTGCTTATACATTTAGACCTCTAAGGAGATTATCAATGTAAAAAAAAAAAAAAAGAAGTTATCGATTAAATATGTAACTCTTGCAAAAGTAGCTGTGTAAGCTAATGTGAAATGAATTTAAAGAAGTTTAATTAATCAGCAGATATTTATTGGATACCTACTTGTGTCTTATACTTCTGTGAATCTGTTCAAGGAGATAAGGCTAATATTTTTTTGTTTTGTTTTGTTCTTTTTTATTGTTTAAATTTAACATGGGCTATATTACATATTTTCATCATCAGATCAGTTTAGATTAATACATATAGGTATATAAGATTGATCAAACAATTAAACATTAACCCTTCTAAATCAACATTATTATTTTTTTTCTTTTCCTCTTTCTTTTCTTTGAAAGTTGATATATTGCATATTGTCCTCCCAATCATTCTACAGAGTACAGTGTGTGGGCATGACCCACTTCCCTATTGATGTTGCTTAGAAAAAAAAAGGAAAAGAATATACTTCTCTTTGGACTAAGAGGAAGCAGGTACATATACAGTCAAATGTTCTGCAATTGCAGTGGGCCACCAGTGAAGCTTGTGATGTTGGAGGCTATTGAATCTAAGGATAAGGCTAATATTTATGAATAAACTTCAAGTTAACTGTGTGCTCAATTCTGGGTCACTTAAGACGCATTGTATGCGGAATCCAAAGGAAGGATAGGACAGTGAAGGTGGGAGTTTAGAGAAGTCTTCCTATTTAAAATATGTCTCTGTATTTCTGATTAGAGGTTTTTGATTTCTTATTTTTTGCATACATTTCTGTTGACAAAATAAAATGTGTGTTATGTTGCTGACATAGAACTCAGTTTGCTACTCAATTGCTTTAGACCATCTTTGGCCCAGAGGCAGCTATGGAAGAGGAGAAGAGTGAGGCGGAGCAGAAGAGGTCAAGGAGCCCACACTGACCGTAGGTTGACACTGGGAAGTAATTGCAGAGGAGAGTGACTCTGTGGATATATTTAGAAAGGAAGAAAGTCTATGTTCTATAGGTTTTAGAGTCAGACTTTTTTAGGTATAAATTCCACCTCCATACCCTACTCACTAGATATCCTTAGACTTAACTTGTGTGAACCTGTTTCTGTTTATGCCAAACTGCTATTAATGCTATTTGTGTGGTGGGGTTGCTCTGAGGTTGAATACAGAGGTCAAACACATGGCACTGTGCCGGGCACATGTCAGGACCCTAGGTTGGCCATGGGAAATTCACAGTAGCTAAGGAGGTTGATGGCTTACAGGTGGGGAGCTTCAGAAAACAATGAGGCATTTTCTATGTTGTGCAGGCATACTTCCATTATATCTGCCAAGCCCATTTTCTCCTGTTCGTCTCTGTCTCAGGTATCCAGGCATTCAGGATATCCAGGCCTCAGGTATCTGTTCTTGGAGGTAGCAGAATATTCTTCTAATTAACTTGATCTTCCTCCTACAATCTATTCTCAACAACTTCCAGAGAAATCTGTGTGAAAAAAATCCCTGACTAAAAGCTGGTAAGGAATCCTGTCACCAGTTACAAAGTCCATACTCCTTCACATGCCCCAGGAAGTCTTACAGCGTCCTGCTCTTCTCTGATAACCTAGCCCCTGGGTTGCCACTCCAGAATGAGTTTAGAATTCTAGCAAAAAGGAAGTGCTAGATAGCTGACTTTGAGGCCATACTCATAAGTGAAATGAACCAGACATACGTGTGTAAATATCGCATTGTTTCTCTGGTGTGAGAAACCAAAAGTATAAATAAGAACCAAAATATATGATAGATATTGTGAAATAGGAAGAAATTTTTTTAAAGAGGAGGGAAAAGGGAGAATAAGAAAGGACAAAATGGAAGCAATGCTTTATAAATAAGGAGGAGAAAAGCCACTGAGGAGAGGAGAGGGGAATGGGAGGGGGAAAAAAAAACTAAGATATAACAGTACAAGTGCCCTATGATGGATGTGATCATTATGTGTGTCTAAAGTGTACCAGTAAACTTAAATCAATTAAAAAATTAAATTATCCCAGACGATACCACTCCTCAGATCCATGCCCTAATTTCCACCTTCCACTCTGCCTGGAACATTTTTCTCCTCTCTTCCCTGCCCCTATCTTTTGAAAGTCCTCTGGAGAAGGGTTATTATTATTATTTTTGCTGACTCAGGCTGCCTTAAGGGTGAGTGTGGGGATCGAACTGCTGTCCTGGGACTGCCCGGCTCGGCGCTTAAACCGCTGAGCTGATCTAAAGCCCCCCTGGAAGTCCTCTAGGAGTTGTTCTCTTCTTCCTCTCAACTCACAGAGCCTGGGCCCTGCACTTATGTGGCCTCCTAGCCCTGTTTGCGTATCTCCCAAGAGTTTTGTATCAGGAGAAAAGGAGTTTCCTTCCAACCTCCTTTGCTGTTCGACTTTGGCCCTAACCTGTCCTTCTGAAAGGGAAACTCATGTATCCAACTAGGTAGCTCTAAGTCTTCAGCTTGTCCTTCCTTCACTCGGTGGGAGCCAGTGTTCCTTGGCTCCATCATTTCCCACATCCTACCGACCGGCAAAAGCCTCTTTCAGGGAGTTGAACTACTTTGGCACCGCTAGTGATATAAACTGTTGAAGTCCAGCTGACTCAGAACATATGAGCCATTCCTTTACACTCTGACACTAAGCGATCTTCTTCAGTGTCAGCGTTATTAGTCAGAAAGAAGCTTTATTTTGCTCTCCATCTGCTGGATTCCATTGTATATCTCTACTGTTTTTGCTCATGGACAAGAAGAAAGAAGTGTTACCTATTGGACCACTCAAGGAATTACCAGTACTACCTTACTGCATTTTGATCATCTCTATGTGTTTATCTGAGTCATTAGGTGAATGTTAGCATGTTGAACATACATTGTAATGTCGTGTGGCATGGCCTGGACTGGGGCTGTGGTAGAATGGAGAGGACAGAGGGGAGCCTGATAATAGTCAGCTAGCATTGACTGAACCTGCCAGAGGGCTAAGAACTTCTCGTAAGTTCTTAAATCTCTACGTGGTAAGCAGCATTATTTCCTGCACTTATGAAAATCTAACTTTGTTTGTGGTCGCACGGGTGTGGATGGATATTCTGGGGTTTCTACCCAGGCAGTTTTATGTTGGAAACTTGTATGCTCTAAAAAGTCAAAGGGAAACTAATCAGGTTTATTATGTAGTAACATGAGAGAGGACATTTCTAGTGTTTCCACCTACTCTGTTTAAGAACTTCTGAGCAACTAGATAAGTTAGATCCATCTTATACCCCGAGAGGAATAAGGGGAAGGATGGCATGGAGCCCACAAAGGGAGACAACAGTGTTACTACATTCACTGAGCACAATGAAGAAGCAAGACTCAGGAGCCAAATACGATTCCCCCTAATGTAAATCTAAAGGTTTTCTGTCCAGAGTTCCATTGATAACAAAGTTCTAGAGGATGCATGCAGAAAAAAAAAAAAAAAAATAGGAAGAAGAGGAGGAAGAAGGAGGAGGAAGGAGAATGAGAAGAGAAAATGCTTGAATACAGATTCTTAGTCCAGGAGTTAACTAATGGCCAACCTGACAGAATGAAAATAGTTTCAAAAACATGATACTGGGAAGAACTTGCCAAACACTGTGGAACTGGAGACAGTAGTGGAACTTTGGGGTCTTAACTTCCTTAGTGCAACTGAATGTATGAAAAAGGCATAAGGGCCAGCCAGACAGCTCAGCAGATTACAGTGCCTTCTCGGGCAGGTGCAGGGAGTGGGGTTTGATCCCCAGCCTGCCATACTGGCCCCACCCCCTAGGAGTGCTGAGACAGAGATTGAGACTGGGAGTAGTGGGGCACACCTGTAATCCCAGCGCTTTGGAGGCTGAAAACAGGAGAATCACTACCAGTTTGATCTGTGTAGTGAGACCCTGTAGACCGTGTACTAAATACATACAAAAGAAAAGAGCATAAATACAATTTTTAATATTCAATAAATGTTGTTTCAAAGCCATTCAAGAGACATCTTCATAACTTTCTAAGTCAAGTCCAATTTTGTTCTGAATTTCCTTTGCTCATCCTGATCATATTTTCTGTTTGTTGAATCTCTTCATTACATACTCAAATCTAGGTGTGTATCAATAATACGGTGATTGGGAAGAACTCTGAGGCAGATCTCATGAACTTCATATCTCGTGGCCCCTGTGTCCCACTTAACAATATTTCATTATTTTTTAAGTTTTTAATGCTTGATTATTTTATTGATTGTGGATACTATCACTTTTGATATTCTGTTTGATATTTAACTTTGTGTACAAATGATATTTTTCTAGTTCTAGGATCCAGGGAAGTCTAAATGTATCATCTGGATCAATAAAAATAGGATCAAAAAGCTTTTATTCCTATTCCATTTCCCTTTATTTAGGAGATCTTGTTTTGCATTTACTGATTAGAGCAATTTGTTTATTTGTCTGCAATGTTGACATTAGAAACATAGTTTCCATAGGGTCAGAACTAGAAATTTATCTTTCATCTCCCTAATATGTTTTTTGGGTTTTTGTTGTTTGTTTGTTTGTTTGTTTGGGCTGCCTTGTATTTTTGTACGTTTATTTCTTGGAGGGACCATTACTGAGAGACATGCAATACCCTAAAGACCTGAGCCAAGGGAGAGGAGTTATCACAGTGGGATTTTGACATTTCCCTGCTCCCTGGTTCCCTTTTCCCAAATGTACAGTTTCATTGTACTTCAGTTCACTTTTTCCCCTTTCTGTTAGTTCTTTCAGTATTCTTTAGGCATCCCTTCCAGGGCCCCTCTCCACATGCCGTCTCCTCAGCCTAGAACTCTGGCCTCCTTCTCTCTGTATAGACTACTAGACATGCTTGGGGATCCGGCAGCAGCGCTGCCTCCTGCAGGAAGCTCTCCTACCGCTTCCTCAGTGCCTGGGCTCTCCATGTGCCTGAGCAGTTTACTCTCTCCCCGTTGCTTGCACACATCTTAGCAGTGGTTTAAAACACACTCTGCTAAATTATTGGTAGCCATTAAAAGTGACTTTGCATGTCTTAATTACATCACAGAGAGGACATTCCTTAAATTATGGCACTATTCTGGCATCTTCGTAGCCACCTTTCCAGGAAGCTGCTCAAAGATGATTGCGCTCATGCTTGCGCCTCCTGCCCCACCCACCTCTTGGAACCTTTGCTTCAGACCAGCAGCAGCGCACAGCAGTGGTGTTAGGCACAGTAGCCACCCGCACACCTAGCAAGGTCTGATTTATGCCTGTGGATCAGTCCCGTTAGCGGTGAGCACGGACTGGAGCCACGAGTGGGAGAAGAGCCAACAGCTGACAGGGCGCAGGTTCCCTCCTCGTGTGGCCCCCAGCCTGCGCCATGTCTGCCAAACTTGGGCTAATCCATCCATTTCTGAAACAGGTGTTCTCTGTCCTGCATCCTGTTGCGGAGAGCAGAGGGGAAGAGTATGCCACATGGTCAGAATTTATAACAACAGATGTCTGAAGCAAAAAGCTTAGATTGCTTGCTATGTCAGCAGTTGAGAAGAGCTTTGAGCCAAGCGTCTTCCCCTGCAAGCAAGAGTGATACTCGCTCCGCACTCACCTTATAGGCTCAGCCCTACTCTAGGAAGCAACAGGCTCTCCAGTGCTCACTTCATCTCTTGGAAATCTTGCCCATCTTACTGCGCTGCCAACTTGTTAGGCTTTATGACTTTGACAGGACAGTAATTTGGAGGCAGAGATGTGAGAATCTCTTCCTTTATTACCAAAGGATTTTGCTTCCTTTTTTGAAATTAAAGTGACAGCAACCACAACTATCAGTAAAACTTACATGCTCCACAGAGGTGCCAGGCCACCATGAAGATACAAGAGTAATTCTTAGCTCTTTTGAGCCACGGCTCAATCTCAAACTGGCTTTGCCGCAGGCACTGCAAACATAGCTCCTTGTCATCTGGATGTCTACTACTGTGATCCAGAAATTAGTCCCTGTTGGCTATCTTAGTGACACAGAAGGATCTAACTTCTGATGATTACCTTTAATTTGGTACATAGAAATTTAGGTAATGGTACGGTAGATATCAGAGAGATGGATAGAACATCAGGCCACATAAATAGTAACTAAGTGAGAGCATTGATCATTGGTGGATGGATAGCAGTTAATATTACTGTCAAGCAAGCACTGCCTAAATACTTTGCCCAAAATTTAATGTGTTACTCATAGGTTTTTTTTTAACTTTGTGTCCAGTTAGGGAAAGTGACTCCAGTAGATGATAAATATCATGGACATATTGAATACTTCTTATGTCCTGGCTCTAGGCCTATATGCTAAGATATTGTCAGAACGATACGTCAACCTAGTTTTTAAGGCTATAGAACAAAAAGTCTGTGAGGAAAAAGTAAAGGATACACAGAAACTCTGTTCTGTTTCTGCAGTTTTTTTTTTTTTTTTTTTTTTTTTTAATTGGGCCTAGAAGTAGCTCAAAAGGATTGCTTTGGAAAACACAAAAGTACAGGGAGATAGATTTTTTTCTGCAAATTGGAAAGAAATCAGGAGGTGGAAGGGAGGGCCTGCAAAAAAAGTATAAAGATTTATTATGTGCATGAACCAGCTCCCTGTGATGCGTGTAAGCTTTAGGCACCACAAACATGTACCGATGGATTTTTTTTTTTAAGAAGTGGAAGCAGGAACACACACACACACACAGCAACAGAGCTTGTGAGGACTCCCCGCTGTGGCTTCCCTTGGACAGCAGCTTCACAGCCCCTCACAGTCCTAGAGAGCGCCTGTCAGATACGCTTGCAGCTCACGTCCCGCTGGGGGCTGTCCTGCTGCATACAGCTTACAAGTTTGCCCTTGCCTGCTTAGAGGCAGGGAACCAGCGAAAAGAGCATGGCACTTTTCTCCCAGCAGATGGCAGTAGAATGCCTTTAGGAAGAAATTGCTTTTGTAGTGCTCACATAGATGTTATGGGTGCTAAAGGTGGGCCTAGAAGTAATAAGAGATCTGGAGAAGTGACAGTTGAGAAGTGGCCCAGCAGTAATACTAAGCAGCAAGCCCATGAGTTGTTTTATTTTAAAGAAACCAAATATGACTGCAAATCAACCCGTAGCATTATCAATTCCAAGCATTTACTCTTCCTAAGCCTGCTTTCCCTTTATTCCGCAGCATAACTGAACATTTGTGATCTTGCAACAGTGCGAGGTATAACGTAAGGAACAGTGAGTAATAAGGGATTTTCTTCTCTATGATTAAACCCTGAAATCAGGAAGGTTCCCCATGAGCAGGCTTTAGGGGGCCTGTGGAGCTGTCAAACTGAACACATAAGGCCATGTGCATTTTACTGGTATGGCCTCCCATGACCTTCACCAGGCTTTTAGATGGATTGAAGAGGCAGACTGTGTGCACCCAGGTTGAGAGCTACAACACAGGAGTACAGGATCCGTGTGCAGCAAGCTCTTGATTTCTTGAAGAGAAACCATAAATCCATAGTAGAAATAGGCTACCAAAGTTTGTGAACTCTACAACTAATTCATATCGTTTCTAAACATAGCACAGGCAAAATGAGTGGTATTACAGGTTATGTGGCCTTTGTGCCAGCAACTTAACAAACTGAGTTAAGGTATCAGCCTATGACTGATAAGTTCCAGACCTGCCACTTGTTGGACATAAAGACGTGTCATGTGAAAGAACTCTGTACAAGTACTAGTAACTTCTGTTGTTATTGCAACAGTATATACCATGATGACAGGAAATGTGTTAGTATCCAAGAACTGAGGACCATTCTAAATGTTCATATCAAGGTTCTTAATCTTCTTAGCAATCCTTGAAATTAGGTTACTCAGGGTTTTTCTTTTTTTAATCCTTTATATATGTTTTTATTTGGTATAGGATCTCGCCACATAGATCAGACTCACAATGATCCTCCTGTCTCAGCCTTTCCAGTGCTGGGATTCTAGGCATACACTATCATGCCCAGTTTCAGTGGCTGATATGGCATGCCCAAGGTTCTAGGGTTCGCATGTGGTATTGAGGATTAAACCTGGGTCCTTGCGCTTTCCAGGCAAGCACTTAGACCACTGAGCTATCTCTCCAGCTCATTACTAAGGGCTTTGCATGCACTTAGTAGCATTTACTATATGTTAGCTACCATTCTAGGTAGAAGCCTATAGATATAAGTCTCTTGGCCCTAATCTTCAGCACTAGGGTTGACTCTAATGCCTTTAGACTAAGCTATAGCCCACACTTTTTTCCCATTTAAAGATAGTCTTATTAAGTTGCTCAGAGTGGGTTCAAACTTGTGACCCTCCTGTCTTGGTCTTTTAGAGCCCTGAATTTATAGGTGTCAGTCACTACATCCAGTTTAGAATGAGCCTTGACTATATAATCCTTATGGCAATCCAATGAATAATTAAGGAAACTGAAGCATACAGATACTTGATCACATACCTGAACTCACACCCTGGCCTGCAGCTCAGGCAGTCAGTCTGGTCACAGAGCCTGTGATCTGAACACTCTGCTATCCTGGCTCCCCTGTCAAGTCTAGATGCTCAACACCCTGCTGATTATTCTAAGCCGAGGCACTTAGGGGTCCCTGGCATGACCTCTCCCTGACACGAACAGATGGACTCTGGCGTGGTGATGCTGTACTTCTGACAAAGGTAGTCATCCCTATGTTGTCCTCAAAATCCGTCTCATTCGGATGCATCACCAGACAGGCTTTATTCAATCTTTGTTTTACTTTTTAATCTCCTCCAAAATGAGCAGATCATAAATCCTTTGCTAGATGAGATTTCCAAATAATGGAGATAGATGGCTTTGTCTTTTGTCTCCTGACAAATTTGGCCCTGCCTGTCATCACAGCAGTCAAAGGGTTGTATTACAGCAAGATGACACCTGCATGAGGTGCCAAAAAGAAAAGCGACATCTTAATTCTCCGCTCAGATTCTTGTTTCATCTGACCTTCCTCGCATGCATGAGGCTTCCTACAGACACACACAAAGGAAACCCCTGAACTACATAAGAAAATAGGTAGTAGTAACCACAGAGAACTGGCTGTAGCCTGCAGCAGCTGTATGGGGCTCTTTCTGGTGCAGGAGGATGAGATTCCGCCGTAGGAGCCATTAGTGGCTTGCGAATTGTGACAAAGCTAAAACTCAGACCCTGCTTCGAGACTGGCAATAGAACACTGAAGCAGAGAGGGAGGAGGAAATAAGCAGGATGGAGGTTTACTCCAGATTTGTCACAAACCATGTGGGTCCCTGCTTTCCTAGTTAGATGGTGTCTTTCATTATTTTCAAAAGCACACTTGTTTATCACTTCTTGGCTTTGCCCACTTAGCACTTACTAGGTTTATGATGCTTCCAATAAGCCCTGGATCTTAGAGATCGGCGCACGTTCATTAGTTACTTAAGCTCTTGTATTTCTTTCTCAACAAGTTCAAAGAATCTGCGGCAGGTCTCTTTTCCTGGAGACTAGGTTTTATTATCTTTCCTGAAAATAAAACAATTCGCCCAAAGCCAAAAATAATGAAAATGCTTATAAAGGGCATTGTCACCCAGTGGATCCCACAACAACCCAAAATGTGGAAGAATGAGTGGGCAGGACATGCTGAGAAAGTGGTAGAGTGTCAGATTTAATAATACTGTCATTCATGAAAAGCCATTAAATATCCAGACAACAGGAATGGCAAAAGTTGATCAATACCATTACCCTTTGGGGGAGAAAAAAAAAAAAAAAATATATATATATATATATATATATATATATATATATATATATATATTCTTAGTATCTTGTAAAATCTCGAAAGTAAACATTTCTCCATTTGGTTTTTACTTAAATATTTCTATTTGATTTTTGCTTTGCGGAAGACAAATCAGGAGTGCTATTTGCTTGTTTTCCTTTACCGCTCCTCTGCATAAATCACAGGCTCCCGAGGTGTCTGCTAGTTGGTGTTCTTGTCCTCAGTCAGAATTAGAGAGAGGTGATGAAAGATGTGCTCCTGAATGAGGAAATGTGCAACGAGAAATAGCAAAGTGGAGTTGGTTTTGAAGATCTGGGGATGTCATGGCAATTGTGCTGGAGTTGAGTGTGTTGAGGTTAGATGTAAATTAGGAAAAATAAAGGTTTCATAGTAAAAAATTACCATTGGCTGATCCTTGTATTTCAGAGATGCTGCAAGTAAAATAGCTGGTTCAGTGTAGTATGTGTTCACTTTATGGGAGTAAAGCGAACTAAAAACTTCTGTGGAGGGGTCAGGGAGAGAGCTCAGTGGCATAAATGCTTGCCAAGCTGGCACAAGATTGTGAGCTTGATTCCTGGTACAAAAAAAAAAAATGTCTTATATTCCATATGTCCAAATATATAAGGAGAGAGACCCTTATGAAATCATACAAGCTAAATTTGTGGAATTGACTAAATTACTATGTTTTAGACACAGTATAGTGATGGTTCTCTTCATTCTGAATAGCTACATAGCCCTTGTACTGCTGGAAAATGCTCCATGATTCATTTATATGAGTCTTTCAAATGGAGTACAAATTCTTAAAAACAAGTATCAGTTTTTTCTTATTTTTATTTCTACCCGTCCTTAGAGCCTATCTACCTGAAGCACTAGGTGTCCATCAGTCATTGACTATGTGATTTTTTCATGGCTGTATACTAAGCTTTGTAGTTATGGCACATAAAGAGTATATGTTGTATCTGAAAACTTCTTAGTAGCATATTTCAAACGTTATGCCTGAAAATTATACTGGAAATGCTCTTGACCTTTAGAAAGTGATCTGTAATAGAAAATTGTCCAGATTGTTCATGCCTCTTATAATTGGTGGTGGTAAACTTGTTTAAAATTAAAATTCACTCTTTTGGAAAGGTGGGAAAAGAAGAGTATAGATACATGGATGTACATATAAATTTTAAAATATAAGTAAATATGAATTATAAATGTATATAATTTCTGCTTATATAAATTTTATATAAATGCATATGTGATTATTTATATAATATTATACGTCTGTAAAACTGGCAGCATAAGTATGATCATTCTGATTTTACAGGTGAGGAATCTAAGGTTTGGAGAGATTAAGTAACTTCATTGCATTATATAGCCAAAATACAGTGATGTATCAAACATCTCTGTAAATTTTGATCTTTTACATTTTACTGTCTATCTATCTATCCATCCATCCATCCATTAAGTGCACTCAGCAATCCAGTGTAGTGCTACCTGCTGAAAGATGAATCAGACCTGTACCTTCCACAGGGAGCTCTCACAGCCAATTGGAAGGGATTGACAGGCACCTCATGAGAAAGTCCTCAGCATTCCAGCCAAGGTTGGTAGATAGGCAAAGGCAGGGATTTCAGAAAAGGCAGGGCACTTCCCAGAGTGCTCCTTGTCATTTCCCACAGCTTGGACACGGTGAATATTAATGGAGAAACAAGGATGCACTAGCAGGCTGAGGCTTCTCTTGATTCCAGAGGATAACACTCTGAGATTGAAAAAGTTTCACATATGGAAAATCAACTTAAAAAAAAAAGCAGAAGTCAGAAAATGAGGCACAGCATATGGAATGAGTATAGAGAAGACTGGATGCTAAGGTGTGTGAAAGCTACGGCAAGATGTGGTGTGGTTGCGAGAGCAAGGCGGTTCCTGTTGGGATGTGGAAGAGTTAGTAAGCAGGAGGTAGTGAACAGTTGTTCAGGACAGCTCTGCAGTGTTCGGGCTGAGGGGAACTAAATGAATAACATATATTTATCTGGATAAGAAATTCAAGAGAGGGGGCTGGGGAGATAACTCCATGACACAAGTGCCTGTCTAGCAAGTGCAAGGTCATGAGTTGTAAAAAAATTCAGGAGAAAGATGGAAAGCAACATTTGCCCCATGATAAAATGCTCCAAATTAGAAGTTGTTTTCACTATTACAACCTCAATTGTACCAGGCTTGTGCTGTTAAACATGGCACCTCCTTGTGGGGCAGGGACACCTAAAGTACAGCTTTTCTAACCAGGTGCATGCCAATAATCATGGCACTCTGGGAAGCTGGGGCAGGAGGGTCACAAGTTCAAGCCCAACTTGGACAACTGAATAAGACTGACTTTCAAATAAAAAATAAGGAAAACAAAGCTTGGGTGTAGCTCCGCATAAAGGCCCTGAGTTCAGTCCTCAGTACTACCCCCACCCAAAAAGATATTTCATGCTAAATAAAATATATGAAGGTTTTGTTAACTTCATCTTGCTTTTAACTTTAATGATGCAGTCTTACACTAATTGCATGCATTATATATGTTGAATAGCACTGCCCTAAAAATCAATGTGAAATTGATGTTTTAAAGTCTTAAGGCAGTGACAGTTTGGAAACTGTACCTTGTAATTTTCTTTTGTCACTCAAGATGTTTTTCAGAGTTCTTTATGGCTAAAGTGACGTGGACTAGTTTTTGTACTTTCTAGTTCTTTAAGCATTTCCACTGGATAATCAGAGGCCTGGGTATTTCTAAAATTTACTAAGGAGATTCCCAAGAGGCTGAGCATAGACAACAGGTATGCCTGGGGAAGGGAGAAAGAAGTCTCTGAAACTACTACCCAAACAAGTGCAGCACTCAGCCGAACCCTGAGAACTCAAGCTAAATCCCATGTGGTCCTGAAACATACTGCCCTAACAGATGACCTCACAACTGAAAGCTATAGTTGTGAAGTGTGTTCTAGAATTCTCTATGCCAAACGCATGAAGGGGTCAGCTCTTGGTTCATGTAATGCTCCCTAAAATGTGTTTATTCTTCCGTAGTTCAAGAAGGGACCTCAGGGAAAAGAAAGGTCCATCTGTAAGGTGGAGATGCTGCCTGGGTCCATCTAGCTGCGTGAGGTGCCAGCCTTATAGCTAGGCACTGGACACACAAGTTGGAGTTACCCCATTTTTGTGCTTACATCTCAGTCTTTTGAAGCCCACTTTGCTATAGTACCTTGTTGTTCTCCTGGCCTCTCCTCCTGTGTCTCCTTCATTCTTTCATTCTAGAAAAATGTATTAAGAATTTAGTTTTTTCCGAGTCCTGAGCCCTAAAATGTCCAGTATGCAAGAGACCACCTGTGTATCTGGAAGCTTTTCTTGTAATCGCTGAGAGTGGGTCTTGAGTGTCCTCACCACCTAAATTATGCATGTGTGCGTGGAATCATCTTGTAATTTTTAAAATATATGTGACTTGTGTTTATCAATTATACCTCAGTAAAGCTGGGGGTCAACCTGACAGCCCTCCTGTGTGTGTGCTACGTGAGGAGTAAATGTGAAAATACCTGTACATGTTTATACCATGAGCAGCAGGAAGGGAGTTTCACACAGCTGCTGGATGTGTAGTTGATGGTGATGATGGTGATGAAAGAAAAGCTGACAGAGGTCTCCGTGACCAGAGACTCTGTGACCCAGTGGCTTCCAGGCACTCTTTCTGGAACAAGTTCCCTAATCTGCCACTGCCTTTTCAGGACTGCAGCTGCTCCTTCTTGTTGGATACTTTGCCAAGTCCTCGGATTATGGTTGACATAGAACTTGTCCTAAGCTATGTAAAATCTTTGGGAACTCTCTGGCAATGTAACACCCCTATTGCCTGACAGGAAGCTGGACTAGGTCTTCTTCACACTGTGAGCCTTATTCTGGTCACACACTCAGGTTCAGGCCAGCTGGCCTGCATCCTGCACTCACACTTCTAATCCTTTGCCACCCTCCTGTAGTTATCTGCCCACTGCAGGGCCAGAGCAGAGTATGTATTTGATACAAGGTCACACTATGCAGCTTGTGCTCATAGTGAACCTCCTGTTTTCACCCTCCCCAGCACTGGGATTACAGGTGTGCAGCACCACCACCACCTCTGCCCCCGGACTTGGTCACTGGCTCAGTGCCCCCAGGCATGGGGCCAGTGCTACCTGTAGGACCAGGGATCAGAGCCTGTTCCCTGTGCTTGCCAAAGCAGACGCTTAGTCCAGAGCCTGAACACAGAAGAAACTTTGTGCTTGCTGGGTATGCAGGCTCATACCGTCAGATATTCAGAAGACCTCTGAGGGGGAGAGCAGACCTAGCTCAGAATGTTGTCTCTTTTTCATTTTGTTTCTGCATATCTTCCATCTTAAAAGAACCCTTTGGACCCTTTGGACATTATTAGAGGGTTATTTCCTTCTTTAAAGAAGAGTAAAATAAATACCTTATTTTATCAGAGCCAGTGGCCAGTGATTTAAAATGTTTGCAAACATACCCAAAGAGTACTTTAATCATACTTGCATGGCAATAAAGTAAAGGTAAGATATGATGGGTACTACTTTTAAGTGAGGAAAGAGGCCTTTCTGCGTTGAGGTAATGACTTAGAAAGAGAATGGCATTAAGTATAAATTGCTGATACGAGAGGGGCATAGGAGTAAGACCTTTCCCTTCTGTTCTGAACTAGCGCTTGTTATGTACCTCTAATAGGAGTGACACATCTTCACTTTTGCACACAAATTTGTAGATTTGAACACTTTTAAATAAACCTCCATGCTCTCTGAGTACCTTAAAGTTAACAAAGTGCTTTCCTATTTTTTAAATCTTATTTGATCACCACAGCTACTCTGAAATCAGTGAATCCATTATTAGAATAGAATGGCAGAACCCATAAGGATTTTGTAGACATAATCTCTTTATTTTATAAGTCATGAATCGGAAGTTTAAAAAATTATAAATGAAGACTTTTGAACTCAGGTGATAACTAATTCACACTGGATTAATTCACACAGGCCATATCCATGATATGTATTATGAAAATCTGTATTGTGTTACGGCTTGAGGAATGGAAGGATGGAGATGTTCTAACTGCATCTCCAAGAATCTTCCCCTCTAGTTTGACTCTGTTTTCCTCTATCTTGATATGATTTAAAGTTTGCTTCTTCAAAAATAATGATAAGGTGATACCCCCAGGCTCATAAACTAATCTTCACAATGAAATGTGATGATTTCATTTCTAATTCTTCTAAGGGAAGTTTTTTTTGAAGTTGCATCTCATTAGCCTGCCCTCAAGGACTGCCTATTTCTGGACAATCTCAGTGACTAAGGGGATGGACTGTTGTCCTTGGTTAGGCCTGATGGGGTCGCCATCCCCCTCACACCCCATCTACTGAGAAGTCCACTGAGAAAGTTAAGGTGGTAACTGTAAAGAGAAGCAGGGAGGGCACTATTTGATGTTGAGTATAACCAATTCATATGAATTAAATGGCATTTTGTATAGTGTAGTTCTGCTTTATGAGTATCATATTTTGACTTAAAATCCACCACCACCATTGATGTGCTTTTCCAGGACAATAATTGTGTCTTTTTAGGCCCTTATACTGGGGCCCACTGGGGTGGTTAGCAAGCCCCAAAGTGGTGTTCGGTAACTTGCCCTGAAGATTGAACTGGTAGTGTGTGACTGCACAATAAATGTATCCCAGGATTCCTGTCTCATCGAACATCTTTCAGCTTCACCATCTTTTTTATTTTTCTTGGTACATGTTTGCAGTGCATAATGCTTTTTTTTCCCTCATAAGTTATATGTACATATTGATAACACATCTGAGTTCTTTGCTTGTTTTCACCCACTTTCCTGGCCCTCCCTCCTCTTTCCCCCAGCTCTCAGCCTCCTTCCCTTCTGCAACAGTTCTGTTTCATGATTTTCACTTTACTATGTCTTGTTTTGCATTTTACATATATTTTAGCTTTCTCAGATAAGAGAAACCATTCAATATCTAAGCTCATATGTCTGACGTATTTCACTTAACATTAGGATCTCAAAGTACTTCCATTTTCTACATTGTTGGTGGGAATGTAAACTGGGGCAAACACCGTGGAAGTCAGTATGGAGATTCCTCCAAAGCTAAATGTAGAATTTTCATTTGAGCATGCTATGCCCCACAAAGGTATCTTCCCAAGAGTTAAGGGCATCATGTTACAGTGGCACACACACATATCCATGTTGGTAGCCGCAGGACATTAACAGTTAAATCTTGGAAGCAGCCTATGTGCCCAGCTCTGATGCATGGATAATGAACATGTGGCACATATAAATGACACAAAGAATAAACTTCAGTCAGCTGTAGGAAAACAGATGCAACTTTGCCATCTGCTTACCATATTTAAGTTTACTTTTTCGTATTTTCTACCATCATTATCACCTGTGTTGTTTGATTAAACTGTTGTAGGGGCTAGTTCCATTTGTCACCTAGCACTTGTATTTTATTTATTTATTTGGTACAGGGTCTCAACACAAGTGAGACTTATAATGATCCTCTTGTGTCAGCTACCCCAGCACTAGGATTACAGGTTTGCACCAACACTCCAGGGTACAGTGGCCAACTCAGTTCAGAGCCAGGGCAACATGCGGTACTGGGCATCAAACTCAGGCCCTTGTGCTTGCCAGGCAGAGGCATAGGCTGCTGAGCTATCTCCCCAGCCCGCACTTGTGTTTTAACAGCCCAATACATATTTCTCGAAGGATTGATGGAGTTTGTGTATTTTACTGTGCTAGAAATAATGAGTATATTAAGACTTACTCTTCCCTTTTAACATTTTTTTTTAGATTTTATATATTTGAGATATTATTAGTAGGATTTTATTCGAATGAGTAGAGTGTTAGAGTTGTGGAAACTGTTGTTGTGTTTAATGCATGCATTCTTGCAGTGGACACTTAACTTCTGTACCATGAAGTACAGTTCTTCATAGTAGCAGCCAAACCAGCAGAAGGGCCACTTCGGAGGTGGTGGCGCAAAGCCCTGTTAAAGACGGGTCACTGTTTTAGCCATGTGCTGCTACATACAGAAACTGTAGAAGCACAAAAACATCCATCATTTTCAAGTTGTATTACGTCCCCCAGAATCTGTAATTATGCATGTCCGATCAGAATCTAATCTCAGGATTTACTTTTTCATTCATAGAGTCAAGCCCGGGAGAATTGTTTTAATTTTTACACCTTGCAGCTTTGGTGCTTTCCTTGTTATTCCTCCTACGTCTGCTAAGTGAAGATCTAGCTCGATGGTGTGTGTTTCTTTACAGCTGGAGTCAGAGGAGTACTTATGAATCATCCCATCAGGAAAGCCAGGAAGCAATTGGGGGGTGTGCTCACAGCACAGTCCTTCCCCTTCCTCCCCCATAAACAGAGAGTGTTCAAGAAACACACCATTTCCAAGGATTTTCTGTTAAAGTGGGACAAATTTGCTGCTTTTTAAAGTAATTTGTTGGCTCCATCTTTATACAAAGGCTTTTAGAGACATTATTGCACGTAGAGAACAACCACTGTAGAAGGGAAACCTGTGTACGCATATTTACTTGGGGACAGTGTATTGAATATGGGCTGCTTGCTAGGTGCTATTCCCAGGAATGAAGAAGATAGACCAAAATAGTATTTATTCTCATTACAAATAAATAAATCTCATGGGAGGAGGATGCAGACAATAAACAAATAAATTATTAAGATAGTGTCATAGGTGGTACTTAGTGATAAGGAAGAAGAAGTAGGGAATGGAGGCAAGCTGGATGTAGAAGGAAATACTGGGAATAACGCTGTCTCTTTCTCTATTAGAAGTATCATTGGATCTGCTCTGGCTTCTGTGCGCATGGTATCCTTCCTTCTGACTAGATGTTTCAGTTAGTTGTGCTTCTTACCTTCTCATATGAGCCCACAACCACATCTTGAGAATCTAGGCAGTATATGCCCTTTCAAGTTAGCTTTTGTCTGTGCTCTTACAGTTCATCTTTTTAATTTTTTTTTATTTTAATAACTAGATTATTTCCCTGCTGGGTTTTTTGTTTTTCATTTTTTAAATAACATATTAGGGGCTGGGGAGATAGCTCCGAGGCACAAGTGCCTGCTGAGCAAGTGCAAGGTCATGAGTTCGAACCCTGGTCCCCCCCCCCAAAAAAAAATAACATATTAATCTTCCAAGTTATCTGAAAATTGTTGGTCAGAAGTATCTGACATAGGGGCTGGGGAGATAGCTCAGTAGAATAAGCACTTGCCTAGCAAGTTCAAGGTCCTGAGTTCAGTCCCTGGTACCACACACAAAAAAAGTATCTTTCATAATTAAACTATATTTTACCCTAAATTGATGAGATTATTTTTATGCCGGTACTTTCAATTTAGCTGTGAGGGGGTAGGAGAACAAAATACAACCAGCACTTCAACAATGCCCTCAAAGAATTACTCAAGGATTAATAAGCACTGACAAGTGTTGGTCCATGATTTTGCGGGTGATCTAGGGGGAAGTATCCTCCTGTGTACCTCATGCATCATAGTGTAGAACAAGCCAGTCAACAAAGCAATCAGTACATGTTTATAGGAGAAAGTTCCTATGTGTAGTAACTGCACGCAGCCTGGCCCAAGGGGTGACAATCAGGACAGGATTGTTGCGAGGAGTTAGAAAGGTGAACTTGAAAGGGGTGGACTTTTGAGGGCAATGGTGATGCTGTCAGAGGAGAAGCAGGCGGTCTGAGATGGGTGCTCACCTATCTTAAAATCAAGATCAGGAAGGTTTTGGAGTCAGTGAATCTGGCTGGTGATCAAGATCTGGGAGGCAGAGTACAGAGGTCACTGATGGCACTGAAAGTAGACTAACTGCTCCAAGAGGTAGCCAAATAGTAGGACAAAACCAAGAGAGAATGACATCATTTAGGGTCAGGAGAAAAAGGAGGCATGAAAGGAGGAAGAAGTTGTGGGCACTGAGGGATTAGATGGGCTATGCCATTGTGTTCTGAAAGATTTAATCAAAAAGGAGTCATTTTCATTCATGCCAACCTCCACATCCTCGTGCTTTTCCTGACCAAAGTAATCCATGTTCAGTAAGCTGAGCCACTGTAAGGAAGGAGATGGACTCTGTGGCCAAACGCCAGGCTGTACAACTTTGCTGCCTGTGAAACATATAGTGATAAGTAAAACCTTCTGCTGTCCTTTGTGCCTCGAGTATAAGTAATTGAAACAACCCTGGAGATGACTTTCACCATTTTACAAGTGAAAAACAAAGAGGTTCGGGAACTTGTTGAAGGTCACCTAGCCATTTGATGATATGTTCAGGACTGAAGGTAGACTGACTCTTCAACCTGCTGTTGGCCACTCGCTGCCCTCTCTCTGTGGAGTGGCTCTGTAAGTCATTAGATGTAGCCGTGCTTTTTTGTGGGGGAGGGATAATCTCCAGCAAGTCTCATCTTATACTGTAATTCTTAACTTCCACATGTGTCATCCCTAAACATTTCCCACTAGGTGCTTTTCATAGACAACTGTCTGTGCTTCTGTCACCCCTCTAGCCTTAAGGACCTCCTCGTGTGAAGCATAGGCAGCCTTCTTTCCTTGGCACTGTGAAGGGCATCAGAGCCCAGACTGGATAAGCAAATAACACAAGACATATGCCTGTTCCTCTTCATATCACAACATGCAAGAGGCTCAGAGCTGCTAAGTACTTTTTAATCACCCTAGATTTGCAAGACTTTGTCCGAATAATACTCCCTAAAGGGCATCATTGCTTCTACAAAATTATTTTCTTATAGAATATTTGTAAAGAAAATACCTGATAAATCTTGTCTTGGACAATTGCACCAAGTATTGATTTCTTTAGAATTGTTTCAGCAGAGTCAGTCTTGCTTTTTGTAAGAGACCTGAGATTTCGATGAGTTCTTGGAGGCCACCTCTGCTCTGCTCTTAACATGATATCTCCCATGGACACGTGCTATGAGTTGTGTAGCAGATAAGGGTCGCGAGATTTGTAATGTGCTTGAGAGTCATGGTGTTTCCGTTATCTTTGAAAAGGAGAATGTAAGTGGCTGATTATAATGTGAAGGATAAGTTGATAGCGTTGTCTTTAGGACCTGAGAAGAGCATAGGCTTGGGGCTATTTTTTAGAACTTCAAGAACGTGGTGTTCAAAGTGCCCTGAAGAGTTGAGAAACAGCTCTGAGTTATTAGCTGAGGAGAAAAAAATCAGTACATTCAATACTCACCAATTCAAGATGTCCCGTGCTGTCTAAATAATGACCTAAACAGGTTACACATTTTCAAGCAATCGCATTCAAAGAAAACAAAAGGCAGTAGGTGAAGACAGCAAGCAAATAAGATCCATCAGGGGCACTTTGTAACCATTTTGTTAAGTCATTGAGAAAGGCAGTGCAAATTATGTTAGTGCTTCAATCAGACTGATGCTACTGATATCAAATAATTAGGTATTTTTTATGGCGTGAATCCCATTAATGTGGTTATTTTTAAGTAAATTCTCAGGTATGTATATGAAAGGAACATATGGTTTATGATGATTCTTGTTAATCATCAGAAGAATCTGTAAATAGCAGTGTATTTTGGGGAGAAACATGTTACACAGAAGAATGAAAACAGTGGAAGAGAACCAGGAAGATGAGAAAAAAATTAAAATAAAATAATGTGCTGTGTGTATCCACTCACTGATGTGATGAATAACGCTTTGGTATCAAGAACACTGGAATCTTGAGCCAGTGAGAAAGTGTTTTGGATGTTTCATTTTGATTTTTGTCTGTACTTCCTCCTGCCCCATCTTGTGAGGAAATTAGCACCATATTATCTGTGATGGTGATATTAAAAATATTATAAAATAGGTATGATCAAGAGAGAGAGCCGGCACAAAGGACAGTTGTGCTAAACATCCGCTACCTGGTGGCTGGGACCCAAAGGCCTCTGTTATACCTGCCGTCTGATTCTTCTGGCTCCTTTGATTACCATGGCTCTGAATAGCTTGGCTGTGCTGCAGGCCAACATGGGCATGGGCAGGAGAAACGGGAAAGATGGAAGGATGGGTTCGCTTTGCTCCTGCCTGTCCAAAATGAACTACCCACCTCTCCATAAATTCGATCACATTTTTGTTTCAGTGGAAAGAGAACACTTAGAAAGCAAAGAGCAAAAAGAACTGCCAGCCAAATAGGAAAGAAGCTTGTTTTGTCTTGCTCTTTACCATTTATTACCCAAGTGACCTTGATGAAAAACACTCTCTGAGAACCAGTTTCCATCTGTGAAACAAAGAAACAAAGGGTCCTCCAATAATACAGTGTGTGAAAGTGCTTTGTAATCTGCTAAATTCTATATAAACATGGTGTACTTGTTTCATACCTTAGGATGGTTCATGTTGTAAAGAAACTCAGAAATAAATTGCCATTTTCAGGAATTAATGTTCTCCTAATCTAGCAAACCCATGTTTTCATATGGTGAGGGCTATTTATGGTTTTTTTAATAGATAAACCTCTTGAATTAAGTCACTCTTCTCCAGTTCTGCTAGAGCTAATGCGAATACATATTTTGTGCCACTTTACTTGTATTATATGTCTGTAGGCCTACTCTGTGACCCTCAAGTAGTGTGCTTAAGTTTAAGCTATGTGGACAATGAACTCACCATAATGAAAGGCAGAACTCTAGATCCCTCTGTTCAGAGGGCGATGGTGGTCCAGTTTCACCAGTGCCCTTGGCCACTTAGAGCCCCTGGCCTACAATAAGTAAGCTGAGGAAGAGAAAATTTACACCATGGGAGGCTTGTTGCCAGCCCTGAATTTTAGGATCCAAGGCTAAGCTTATGTTATTCAAAGATAACAAAAGGGTTCAGGCAAAAAGGTTGACTAAGAATGGCTCTCTGGGAAATCTACGCAGCAGAGAGACCAGACTGGGCAGATTCCTAGCCTATCTGGAAGAGGACTGTTGAGGTGGCTCATTTCTGGAGCTGAGTCTGAGCTAATTAACAGGATATATTTGCACTGCTTTCACAATCCAAGGAGCAAAAGAAAATTCCCCTAGCTTGGACCCTCAGGAAGCTTTTAAAGAGCTCCAGGATAGGTTATGATGCCTGAAGAAAAAGGGAACATTTTAATAGTTCTCCAGCTCTTTCCTTGGGACCACAGGACAGAGGGGTTTTTTTGAACAATTGGATGTATTAATACACGGGAAGGGAAATGTTTGATAATTTTACCCTTAAGGAAGAAGCAAATTAGATCCGAGTTTGTGTAACAGCAGAAGGGCAACAGATTCCTGTATGATTTTCTGAGTTTTATTTGAATAGACATTAATAAAATGGACCAGAGTGGTAAAGTTCCATGGACAAGATTTTACTAATACTATTTGACAGCTGCATATTCTGAATGCCTGGATTGTAGGAAAGAGGTGAGATTTGGGGAAGGATCTTGAAGAGCTCTAAGTATAAATATTTATCGCACTTTAGCCAATACCCCATTTCTGTAGCACTGAGGTATATTTCTGTTTAGAGCAAAAAAAACATCAGAGAGGTTAAAATGTTTCCAAAGATGTTCTGAAAAGATGAAAATGACAAAGGTTGTAATCTAAAAAAGACACATGCTAATTGGAGCTATTACAAACATTAGCTTCTTCCATACAGTCCATTTAAGATTGGTTTTCCTATTGATTAACAGTGGCAGATTGCTTTGGGTAGATGGTCCTCGGTAAGGGAATTCTGTTCTTTTCAAAACTTTTAGTTAGATGCCTATTGCACAGAGATGTTTTTCAAAAACAAATTATTTCTCCGTTAGACTGGAAATAGAACGCTTATGTGTCAGATTAGTAGATTGAAAGTGTTTGAGTTCAAGTTGAATTTATGAATGAAGAGAAGGCTGTCTCTCTCAATTTGGAACATTGGCAGTTATTTTAGAAACCAGCTTGAAAGGGCTTTTCTTTTAAAACAGCTTGAAGAGTACAAACCAAAACTATATGAATAATTCATACAGCCCTACAAATATTAATCAAATCGTTTAGACAGTGACATATCTTTTCATTTTCACTAAATGACTGTTTTGTTTTATGTTCCTGGGCAATTGAAAGTTTGTGCTAACTCTGGTGGGAGTTTTCTCGATTTTGATTAAAATGCCCTACCAAGTGTCAGTTTGTACAGAGTACATCATGAGTAGGCTGGTGCTGACGGGTGAAGAAATGTGCTCTACCTTCTTGTCACTTTGTGAATGGATGGTGAGGGGTGTGCTAATTTGCTCTTCACTCCACTGGAGCAGATAAGCACGAGTGTCTGCTGTCACAAGACCATTTTATTTGCATAATGAGAAGACTGGGTTGTTTGAGAATAGGATGATTAAAAATAGAAATGCTTGGCCCTGTTTGCTTTTATTCCTGATATCTTTAGAAACTGTCTTGCTTGTGCTGCTTTCCAGCCAAGAGCCTTTTGGGAAAGGGTGATGAAAGGGGCTGGGACTTCTACCGGGCACCCTTTCTCCCAACCTTTCCTGCATTCCATGCACAAAACTACACTCCGTTGACCCTCATGGATTTTAAAGTGCTAAATAGATTTTTCTGACGCAGTTCAAGAGTTGCTTCCCTTCTATAAGCAAAAGTATGATTCCCTCCTACATCCCAAAGATAAACTACCTTCCTCCGTTGCCTTCATTTGGTGCTTGCTGTTAAGGAACACAGTCTACGATACACACATGTTCCTCAAGTAAGAATACAGCATTTCACTAGTATTTTTCATTAAATGACTCCTGTAAAGGATACTGATTGATGCTGAGAAAGAAAGAGGTGGCAGCAGCTGAATTGAAGGGACTACATCGCCTTCTGCCTGAAAGAGTGCACTGCACAGTGCTTAGTGTTAGATTTATGGAATGGCTCCTCTCTCAGCGTTGTCCTGGCTTTCCACAATTTGGTGCTTTGTTGCTATCGAAACAGCCTTATTCCGTAAGCCACTGTGATTGTGCAGGGGGAGGAGGCTGTGGCGGGCAGGGGTGGTAGTAGTAGTGAATGACACAGGCTGCCAGATGACATGTAGCGGACCTCTGCATCAGCCAAGAGGAATTAAGCTTTGTCACTCCCCACTGGGACTACCTTTCTCCTGGTATGTGCGCAAGGAATTCATATGCTGCTGCCGCCGCAGCCACCAGAGCAGAGCCCTGAGTACAGTTTGCCAGAGAAAGCAGTGAGCAAGAATGATAGCTGTCTCTTTTAAATGCCGCTGTCAAATTCTGAGGCGACTTACTAAAGGTATTGTGCTTTCCTTATTATCACTCAGCGCGTCTGTTGCAGCATCCTGTAAACACAGTTCCATGGTTTTTTTTTTTTTTTTACTTTGAAATATGACTGCCTTTACAATTATTCTCAGCAACAAAGAACTCAGTGCAAGATGTAATATGTAGATAGATAGATAGATAGATAGATAGATAGATAGATAGATAGATAGATAGATAGATTGATTGATTCAGCCTTGTTTTCTGTCTACATCCTGGCTACATTTATGTTGAAATCATGAAACCAGGGTGTGTGTGTGTGTGTGTGTGTGTGTGTGTGTGTGTGTGTGTGTGTTTTAATGACTTCAGTCCTTGCTGAAAAGAAAATGTGTTTCGGTCCAGTGCTGAAGTTATTATGGGAAACAGTCATTTCACATGCTGATTAACTGGTCAAGAGGAGTCAAGTGTGCATTCCTGTCCTTTCTATGCTACATGTACTAAATGCAGTGCAGCATACAGTTGATGAACCCACAGAATAATTCTTCATTCTATTAATTTCCTGCACTTCCTAAGCTTTTTCCCAGGGCAACTTTAATGTTCTTAAGTGTTAAAAGTATATGTTAAAAAATATATTCTGAAATGCCTGTGTGCTGTTTGAAGAAGTTTTCTTTCAAAGTAAAAATCATTACTCTGTATCTTAATATCAAGAATTATGACTTGCAAGGGTCTCTCTTAAAACTCTAAAATATTCATTAAATCTCTCTGTAATCTTAATAATGTTTTCCTTTGAAATCACTGCAGTTGTGTCTCATTTACTTTTTGTGCCTTCTGTTGCAAAGTTGGTAAATGGCTGCTTTAAAAATCTGGATGGATGGATGGATGGATGGATGGATGGATGGATGGATGGGCAAATAGATAGATGTCCTCTTGCATTATACTATATACTACCTATACAAACTCAAGATACTCCCTAAGATAGTATCTACTTTAGAGAAAAACATCTATTAAAAAAGAAACTTCTCTGTGGTTAAAAGTATATAGATGAAAATGCCTTTCTTTTCTAGCCTGTAACAGAGTACTGTCAAGTAATTAATGGTTGTAATTATGCTCTAGAAGCTCTGAACCTATAAATATGTTAATGGATGCTATTTCTATCAGTTGAGCTTGACATCAGAGTTCCTCGATCACCAGCAGTGCAGCTAAAAATGCAATTAATATTTTATTTGGCAGAAAAATGAACACAAAGCAAATAGAAATAGACCTGGAGTCAATAACAGGAAAGAGAATAAATGCTATATTCCAATTTACCAAATGCATTTGTAAGTTGTGTAGATAGCAGAGTGAGTTCTTTAAAAGGGTCTTTTTGAAAGAAAGTAGGAAAGACTATCCATTTTAAATTAGGCTGTTAGTGTGGGGCTGTAAATTCTGTTTGCACTTTATCCTTTGCAATTGGTACAAATACACAATTTTTTTTTGCAAATCACAGTTAAGAAGCTATTTTTTATGTTACTGGTTTCATTAAGACTTATGAAAGAGAGGTCTCTTATTCTAAAAAAATTTTTTTTCCTAGTCAATGTTAGCATTTACTCATCTTGGCCCTAAGAAAATGATTACATTCCTATACCATAATCATGCACTGCCTTCTATTTGTGTGTATCAGAAATTGTCTTCTAAGGTCTACATAGTAAGAAGATGTTGAATCCAAACATTTCGGGTACTTATCGCTACTTTTAACTGTTTTCAATTTTCTGAATCTTATGGAAACATCGATCTCTTCAAGTGAAAGAATCAACTCAATTGACTTGCTGAAAAATCTAGACAGTTGAGACACGTGCTGACATTTTCTTTCTACCATACTTCCAGATAGAGTCATGTCTGCTCTAATTGGTATTTAGCATCAGCCAGTCAATTCATGATTAAAATAAAATCTCAATGTGGAATCAGTTTGCCGTAATTGGGCTTCTCCTTGTGTTTGGCTGGACATTCATGCATTTGCACAAATGTGTTTGAGTAATGATGGTTCTCCTTGGCATCTGTAGACTTATCAACGTCCAAGTTTCAGCAGTGCTACTTGTTGCTCTAAGTGGATTCACGAAGTGCCAGAATCCCACTCTTGCTCATAATGATAGTTTTTTAGGCTGTAATACATATAACTAAAACCTTAAGCTTGTCCCTATTTGCTATTTCGGGTTGGAGATGGCTGCATGTTTGGATGGACTTTTTTGTATCTCATCCTCCCTATCCACATAACACCCACGCCCTCACCTGCTACCCCCAAGCATACCTATCTTTTTAGCTCCTTTGAGGACTGCACTTGATACTCATTCTTCCAGATACTTAGCACAGCGCTCTGAACCTAAGATGTGCTTAGAAACTGTCTGTTTAAGTGAACCGGGTTTGTCTAGTTGAAAGTAGTAGGACATAGGAATATTCTCAGATTTCTTTTGAAATGCTTCCAGACTTTTATTAGATTCCTTGCAGCTAAACCTTTACCTGTATCTTGGGAGGGAAGAGGTTTGTTTCATGTCTGTGAAACTACTTTGCTATTTGTGATTGATATTATCCCTCAGAAAAAGCAATAAGACAGTTGCAGTATTTTTTTTCTAATTTTCTGAAGAAGAGAAGGATGAAATGAAAGGAAAAGTATCTTGTTACAAGTGTCAGTCTTAGTGTTTGAATTTATTATATTCACTTATCTCTTTCTTCATTTAAGAAATCCTTATTCAGTTCCTACTATGTACCAAGCATTGACATTTGTGTACCATTATTCTGGGCATAATAAGCGTATATTGTATTTGGTACAGGGCATCATTGCACAGTTAAAACTCATAGTGATCCTCCTGTCTTCAGCCTCCCCAGCACTGGTATTACAGGCATGCACCACCACACCCAGTCTCGGTGACCTGCTCAGCATGCCAGGGGATGGGGCTCGTGCAGCTGTGGTACCAGGGATTGAACCTGGTACTTCCCTAAGTAGTCCCTTATATCAAGCACTTTGAATGAGTTTGATGTTGAGCAACAGTAAACATATTTATTGAAGCATAATTTTGAAATATCTATAGAATATTTTATAGACAAATTCTTGTGTCACTCTTACATGAATGCATGATTCACAGTTAGCGTGGACTATGTTGCAGGTGAACTTAGCACTTTTCAAACTTAGAAACTGAATCTCTGTCTCATTAAGGCCTCAAGTAACTGTGTCAGCTATTTTTGCCTTTTCATGCCCCCACCAATATATAGCCAGAAGAAACTAGCCTTTGTTCAAAAGACCTGTCCCTACCACTTGAACGGGAACATGGAGTCACAAAAACTGACTACTGTAGAAAGCATTCCTTTGCCCCTGACACCGAAATCCAGAGAAGACATGCCACTGCTTTTCTCTGCCACTTCTAGATGAAGCATGTCTACCAGTTGCCTCACCTTGCAGCTCCATCCAAAAATAACATCTTTGCAGCTTTTCAGCCACATCTGGCAAAGGAATTTTCTTGTGTGAGTCAAGCTTGGCTGCTGGTATCTACCTGCTCAGCAGCTTAGCTGTGAGAGTCCTGCTGGGGGCTATTGCACTGTAGGAGAAGAGGATCTGGGCCTTGAGAGGGAGTCTGCCCTCATGGCCCTTGCAGGCTTTGTTCTTTAGTGTCCCCTTTGCACGATGTCATTTCTTTGCTTCTAGACAGGTTGGCCTTCTATGTAAAGAGACATTTTCTGTGGCGATGACTGGTGAGACTTCTCTGTTCTCTCTCAGGCAATACTGTTTATCGTTCAGAGAGCTGGACTTCTCACGCCCCACTGGCCATGGCATTTCCTATCCACATGCTTTGCTCTACCAATGTCAACAACAGCCAATTAATATTTACTGACATTTCACAGAGTATGGCTCTGACCACCTTTGCTGTGTTTTGTTATCTGCTGCGTCTCCCAGGCTTTGCCCCACAGGCTTAAAACACTCACATCCCCAATCTCTGCCTTCAGTTATTATAAATTCAATGTTCTTCATCAGAGCTGGCCCAAGTATCATTTTATTTTTTGATTTGCCTTCACGTTCTCTCTCTCCAAACACACATATGGCCTCGAATCCAATTAACCATCCTGGCCCTTTTCCCCTTAGCTTACTCCAGGCAGTCCTGTTGACTTGCATCCCAGCAGGGTGTCGGAGCAGAATGTTTGTGGCCAGCGCCCAAATGCTCACTGGTGAGTGTTCTACTTTTCTTTCTCCCTTCCTCTCTGTCTCCTTCCTGGTTTCTCCTCATGTCCTTCTTTTCTGCTGCCTGGACATTTATGAGTGCTGCTTTCTCCACTGGCACTGAGTAAAATTAAAAGGCTGCATGTTTTGATTACACTTACGTTCTCTTCTCTTCAGACTTGGACCTTAACATGTGCCCCAGTCATGAAATCATCATGTCTGGAAGAGAAGGTCAAACATTCATCTAAGCCTGGCCTCTGGAGAGAACTGAAACTTCAACCATCATATTCACCCAGAAGTATTATTCTTAATTCTCTCCAATAAGAACAATCTCTGTTTATCTTTCTTGTCACTACAGATTCACTTTAAACTCTGAGATTCTTTGACACTCTGCTACTCAGAAAATAATTTCTTATGTGTGATCTCAATCAAATGCAAAATACGGTTCATTTGTTTACTGTAATGAAAGGCAGAAATACTATCCGCCTTTTCTGGCGTGCAAAATCTTTTAATCCAAGCAACTCTGTATCAGTCATGGAATGCAGCGCCACATTCCGCACGTGACGGCTACGTTTTCACTAGCTCCGGTTTTCTGTTCAGGTCCCTCTGCACTTTCCCATCTGTCTCTGTAATCTCATGGCTCCTTCAACATTCTCTTCTAACGGCTCTTCATCTACTATGCGATATGATTCAGAATTGATTATCATCTGGGTTGAGAATGCTTTCTCTCCAGTGGGTCTCATTTCTCCTGTCTGTCTAGCCTCATGCCTTCTGCTAACCCTTGCTGGCTTCCTCTGTCAGCTCCTGCCATCTGTAACAGCTTGACTGTATCTCCACCTCATTAACTTCCTATCCCTCTTGAAGTCTCACCTGAAAACACCTTCTTTCCTTTACCTGTACCCTTAATTTCTTATGATCAAAGGCATTTTATTTAACTTATTTGTCATTCTAGCCTACAAACCTGCTTAAATAGCTTTCATTTAAACAGTGCTTCTAAAATACAAGATTGTCTTACTTGTTGGACTTGGATTTTGAATAGAATTTTACAATGCAGTACCAGGTGAGTGTTGCTCTCCAGCAAGAGCTAGTGATAGCGCTGGCTTTGTGTGATGAATTTCTTACTGTGCTTCTGGGCCAGCACTTTGAGGGGATTTAGATTGAATAGTGGTTTGGACTGTTTTGCTCCTCAGTGGCTTGAAGTTTTTCTTCTATAAAACTTGTTAGACTTATCATAGTGGCATGTCTGTTTTTCCATCATCTGACTAGGAATTCAGTGCCAGAATGCTTTACTTCCTTTAGATGAAGTATTGGCTCTAACTTGTATGAACCACAGAGGAACCAAAAAATTCAGCCTCTCCTGATATGACTGTGGCTGATCAGGAAGAAAAAGATTTTTTTTTTTTCCTTCTAAGAAAAAGCAAGGCCAGTTTAGGACAGATATTGTAATACTTTGAAAAAATGTTCAAAAGGAAGAAAAGTAGACAGCTCACATTTATTGAACCCTTACTATGTGCCAAGCTCTATTCAAATACTTGTCATATACTGACTCATTCTAGCAAAAATACTATTGTTATTACCAACATCATGCAGGTCAAGAAAACAGTGTCAGAAATTAGAGGACATTTCTAAGTTCACAGATACCGCAGAAGACATGGAGCTAGTAGTCCGCATTTCATTTTTACCACCACCTATTGAGGAGGGAAAGACAACTGCAGACCTACTCATGGAGAAAAATAAGCAGAAATCTACCAAAACAATATTGTGAATCTCCCAACATCCATATGGTGTGAGAGGAACAAATAGACCTTAAGCAGAAAACAGCACAGAAGCTGTGTTATCCCGTTTTAGCTTCCCATTTGTTATCCTAAACAGCACATCCTCTCATCAGACTAGTAAGGCCAACAATAGCCCCTTATCTTCCTCATGAGCCTCAAGTTTTTCATCTTTATTTTTTTAAGAATTTTTTATTTATTTTTTTTTTCTTGTTTCAGAACCTTTGTTTATTCACTCATTTTTATGGTCGGCTCAGCCTACCCCAAGGGCAGGGCTGGCACAGCATGTGGTGCCGGAGATCAAACTGCAGTCCCTGAAGCTGCCCAAGCTTTCCCAAGCAGGCGCTTTAGACCACTGAGCCATCCCGCCAGGCCCAAGTTTTTCATCTTTAAAAAAAAATCACCTTATGAAATATTTTGTGAGGGAGTATACCCATATTAACTATGATAAGATTATCTAACTTTCTGTTGTAGCTGATTTATTAGAAATTTTTATCATAGTGAATTCACTTCAGTCTTGCAGAAGCATATATATTTCTATAATTTCTGACCCTTCCAGAAAAGGCAGAATATATGCTTTCTGTTGTTCATAAAGCTTAAAATTTTATTATATTTATCCTACATTTTCTTCCCAGTAGTTTACCCATTTATTCATATTAGTACATTGCGCATATTGTGCAGTTATTATGAGGTAATGTGGCTGTGTAGTATATTCAGTTTTAAATCATCAATTTTAAATCTTTAGTTTGTCTTTAGGTTTTCATTCTAATGAATGACACAATGTTGTATGACTTTCAAGAATTTTTTCATTTTTTAAATATTTGCCTGTGTGTATTTTCACCTGCAAGTCTCATTAGGCAGGCTTAAAATATATGCTGCACACATTTTATGTGAAACTTTTAAAGAAACAGAGATGGCAAATAAAAAACATCAGGAAGCAAAGTGGTAGAAACATACTCTAATATCCAAAAGCAAAGTGAGGATGAGCAGACAAGGTGAGAAACAGTCCTGCAATTGTGTATGTGGGTCAGCGCTGACCTTCAAGACACCTGATTGAAGAGAGCAGCCATCTCTCAAGCAAGACTGTAAAGGTTTCAGGCACTTGCAAGGGCCCCTGGGCATGGTCTGCAATTCTGGGAAGGCTGGCAGTAGAGGGCAGCCGGTTGGAGGTGGGCGCAGAAGGCAGGGCCACATGGGCATAGGGAAGAAGTTGGACCCTGACTTTCCAAGGAAAAAGCCAACAGTGATGCAGGACTGCAAAATGCAAACTAGGAGAGAGATGATTCTTAAAGCAGGAAGTTCGGGGAGAGGGGTTGAGCCTGGGATGCAGTTGCGTCCCCTGAAGAGAACAGGAGC